>OOFJ01029101.1:5952-17337 GCA_900323375.1 Benthosema glaciale
GTGCAGTGTAGCTTCACAGACTTTCCCTCCCAGACGGTCTGTCCACGGGGCCTGACGATAAACTCAGGGGGATGGATCAGACTGTCTGTGTTCATCTTCTTACGGAACTCTTTACGTTCATCCAGCTGAATAATGAGCACAGGGAAACAGAAGTGAGGGCTGTGAGGCATATAGGGCAGGGTTAATTTTACTTGTCTTCTGTCAATATTCATATCAACTGCTTGTAAAGCACTTTGTGCTGCGTTCAGTATTTATGGAGGGCACTATGTGTTATTTTTAGCATTATTATTTTGTGATTAGTCTGTTGTTTCATACCAGACTTTTAACTGTTTGTGTCATCATGACTGTTTGAACAGAGCACACATAAACATGCTGACCATGGATGACTTCACGCATAGAACAACATTTGAGTGTCTGACGAGAGCCTATCAATGCTGGACCTCTGGATTCAGATGCTGGCCAAATTCTCAAAAGGTCATTTAGCTACTAAATTACAATCAAAAGAGCTTGTGTGACGTGATTTACCGTCCCAGCCAGTTGCACGCGTTCTGCGGACTCCCGGACGTGGTGCTTCCTGGTCTTCTTGTGCACCTTGACGTGCAGCGTCTCCTCCTTGCCCTCGCGGATGAACAGGTTCCTCATGGCCACATAGTTCACCCCTTCCTCCCTCACCACCTCCTCACTGGTTGCCTCCACCAGACCCCGAACGCCTTCATGACTGGGGGAAGACGACAGCATACATTCATTCATTCCGACACCATTCAAATCTCTGGTTTTAAAGTGTAAACGTCAGATATAAGATAAACATGAACTGCACAGGACACACTGTTAATTTAACTCTGTGTGTGTATAACATACATATATCATATTCATAATGCAAAATTGCCATTCTCTGTTGTTTCTCATATTTCAGTCATACGTTATTGTAATGTGTTATAATTATGCTTCACGCTGTCCCTTATTATAACCTTTAAAAACACTGACACGTAGGTCTCTCTCAATGATGTCACACTGTCACAGTGTGACATAATTACAAACAGCAATACAAACATGGATGGACAGAACAATACAAAGCACAGACATATACAGTATACCGGTATGGCTGACAGACTACCGACAATGCTCACTATGATCATTAAAATGTAATCAGAGAAGTTGTCTTAGACATTAGAGAATGTGACCCAGGCTACAGGTCACTCGAAGCAGGAGAAAGCAACTGGAAAGGACTTCTGTGGCGATTGTGAACTTTGTTCCAAGGGGAATCAAATGACAATTTGAGTTCCGACTGGACTGGAGGTCGTTCCACAACCATGAGGGCCAAAGTAGTAGAGGCTTCTTTTGCCTGCCTGCTTGCACAGTGCTAGCACTGTATAACGCAACCATGCGTTTTTAACAATATAAACATCATCAGGGACGTACACAGAGTGTTAAAGAGACAGGGGCTGAAATCCTGTAAGAGGGCGCTTTGGACAAAAATAGCAATCTACAAGTAGATCAGCTAGTTTCGGGGTGAAACCCAGCACTCATTAGCTAGTGGAGATGCGGCGTACGACATGGAATTATAAACAAATCTGTTAAACACAAAATGATGCGTTCCAAGTTCAGGAGACTTTGGGAAAAAAAGCAATTCTCCTGAATGCTGCCTTTCGGTATATATGGCCATGGAAAGGAGTGGCATTTTGCATTTCTTTCACCATAGTAAATGCTGCATTCATGGTCTGGAGAGGGCAGTATCTCAGTTGTTTTACAGACAGGGTAAAAGGTCAGGGCCAGAAGCCCCCTTTGATGTCTACGTGTGCACGTTCCTGAACATCATCATCATCATCATCTTCATCATCACTCACCTTGCTCTGAATAAGGGAACCACGTAGCCGATGACCTCATTGTCTGTGTCCATGGCCAGGTATGCGCGCTTGCCTTTCTTGGTTATTGCGGTCAGTTTCTCCACATCCTGCCCCTTCTCTGTCACCACAGATCTCTTCATCCTGTGAGGTTATTGACAGACGACAGTTACATCACTTTCATTGATAATAATTAATAACACACGGTCCAGAACAGCTGGGCCAAAGAGCATTTGCAAACACTTTTGCTCACGCTGTTGTTTATTTTATATGAATGTGTGGTATAATGCGGCCCATATGGCGATAAAGAAACGGCACTAGAACCTAGAGTTTCCTGTGGTTTTCACCTGTCCTGAATGGCCTGGTGCACTGCATAATAACACTGCATAGTCCAAGCACTCCTTGGATTACTGCAGGATGTTAATATAAGCAGGAATAAGTAGAACAAGTATTTGCAAGAACTATTTGTCTACCACCCCAAAAAATAAAGAGAGAGAAAAAAAACTGTTACAATTGAATCTCGAATTTAATGTAAATAAATAAATACAATTAAAGTATGGGGTACAAATACAATGATGTAAATCAAACCTGCATGCTGCCTGCATTTACATAAACCATATTGCTAGAATGACACCGTAAGGCTCATACAGACTCCAGTTTAGGTGATAGCTAATTCACTGCGGTGTGTATCACCCTGGACTATGTATGAGCCAGGGTGAAGTGATAAAAAACGACATCACAGTGAATTAGCTATCACCTAAACTGGAGTCTGTATGAGCCTTAAGTCAGAAAATGCTGATGCATTTCCGTCAAACTCAACACTCTCTGAGTGTGGCTCATGTTACACTGACCGATGTGCCAACCATCCTCTGTGTGCTTCCAGTTGTCTGTCTGGTTTAGGCTATAATAAGCTAAATGGTCACAATGAGAATTGTTATTGGTGGCAGAGAGAGAGGATCAACATTACACCCTCTGCATTTCCTCCTAATATCTGCTAAGCCTGCGTGACCTGGCGTCTGATTCGACAGCGTGACATGGCAGAATGTCAGCGGGCTCTTTTCTAAACTACGGAGGAAGGAGGGTGAGTTAAATGGGCGAAAGAAAGACATGGCCGAGCTTGTTGATAATATAACAGCAGGTGTTGAAAATCAGCACTCAACGCGTCTACAATGTGCATGTGCAATTGTGCAAATGTGATTGTGATGTCCATGCCAAATAAATAAATAAATAAACATAAAGAGGCACAGGCACACAGAGTGCCTCTATTATTATTATCCTGGCAAGTTTGCCAGGTTCAACTGGTTCAAGGTTGTACTTTATTGTTACATCTTGTGTAAAGGTACATAAGAGTAAAACTTCAGACCACGCAACAGCAAATACATAATATAACATCAAACAGCAAACACAGCAAAACACAGCAAACCAAGGGATAGAATATAGCAAACAAAGAGTAGAAAAAGAGTATCCCACGTAATTGGTGTAGACTTTTCAAAGACATGGATATGAAACGTTATAGAGAAAGCACTTGATTGCATTTTTTACTATTGGAGCGATGGTTCAAGAGTTACAGGCCAAAAGGGGAATGGCATGGCCCTGTAATAGTGCCACCATGAAACCATTTTGTTAAATGACACAGATGTTCTTCCTTGGCCCACTGAGAGTGCGTCGGCGTGCAGAGATTCATTCTGATCGGTCCAACGGTGCCGGAGATTAGCTGTTCACAGTCACATGGATGGGTGGACATTGGACGGACACACAGGGACGACAGACAGGGACAAATACATGCATACTAGACTCCGGACTTCGGCCGTCCGGCCTGACAGAGACAACAATCGCATGGCATTCAACCAGTACAGTTGGCCTACTGGCAACCTTCTCAGGTCCAATCTATACAGAAATAGCCTGTCTCTCCATGAATATCTCTGGCAGCCACTCAATACAGCTCAAGTTCCTGACCTGCTTTACAAAGTATAACACGGTACCAGCTTGTACAGTGAGGCTGAAGAACAAAGAATCTCTGCTCACACCAAATGCTGACAAGTGATAAACGGGGACAAGTGATAAACTTGTCAGCGAGACATACCAAGAGATGTTTGGATGTACTGAATCAATAACTGAATCTGATTCTGGACTACCTTTGATGAACTGTACCCCTTTGATGCAGTCAAGGCTTTGGTCAAAAGGCGATCAAGTGCCATTTACTGTGAATTGATCACATGAATCCTCATGTTGGCCAAAACCTAGACAACTGAGAAAATAAAAACATCACAAGACTGAGTCAGTGGCATCTGTTCAAGGTCTTAAGGTCATAGTGAGTATCAGAAAACAAGAGCTCTTGTCCCCCATGGGAGGCTTTTTATCAAGTATAATCCCTGTCATGTATGGTGCACTGGATTATCTCAATACAATAATACTATAGTTTTCCTTTAAACTGCCTTCATCATTGGGGTTAAAATTATGACAATCTGTTCCAGCTGCCCAAAGTACTGCCTGTACAAGTGTACAGGCATGCTAATGTACAAATACTTTATGAATGAACCAATTTACGAATAAAAAGAAAACTCACAATCAAACGATTTGACCTTGGATTAATTTAAAAGCGTAATCCACAATGTGTAAAACACAATACAACCCACCACAAATACATGAATAAAATAACACAACACAGCAAAACCACTCCCACATCACACATACATGAGAGCAAACCAAACATTCAGCACCAGCCACTCAACATATGAACTCCTTATCATCCTTACTAGTAGTATTAATTAGACCCACATGTTGCACTACATTACACACTACACTACACACAGTTATAAACGATCACATTAGTCGATCACATTAGTCTACACAAGTTGTTCTTTTCTGCAATAAAGTTGAAAACACCATTCTCCCGGGCAAGGGACACATACTGACTGCACTAGGAGCTGCATGCGTGTGCTCTGTCGTGGATGAACACTAGCACTCTACACACACTCCAGACCAGGGTAAAAGTCCACTGTTGAAATGATTTGAAAGCAGTCCTCTTGATGTTGTTCACTCTGTACCACTTTCGGCACAACAGAAGTGACCGGTCAAATCAAGAGCACTGCTGTGTTTTGCTTTCAAATATCTCAACTGTCACGCGGGCGGGTATATTTCATTCAGTGGTTCTCAAGGTGACCCCAGGGGTCCTTGAGGGGGTTCCAGTTCAACCCTATACACCACCTGTTGCAATGCTTGCTATTTTCAAGCAAATCTTCAAAAATATGACAAGTTTTGAATATTTGCGAAACATTTTAGCAACGCAAATCTTGTATATAGGGGGTCCCTGGCACAAGATATTGTCAGGTTGGGGGCCCTCGGCTGGGCCCCCAAACAAACAGGGGGGGTTCCTCCTTGACATGAAAAGGTTTGAGAACCACTATATAGGACTTATTAAGAGGTCTACTACATACCCATCATGAGCTGAGAAAGCCTGCTTGCTAACAGAGGACCTGGAACTCAGGTAATAGTTGCTCTCATAGTGCTTCTCCTGCCTCCTCTGCTCCTCCTTCTGTTCCTGGCGGCGGCGGTGGAGCTTCACCTTGGACAGACGTATGGGTTCTTCTTCTGACATCTTGAGGGGCCGCGCTCCGGCAACTTATGTCAGACTGTCCTTCGTTTCGTTTTTCCTTTGGTTTTTTGTGTTTTTATACCAGCTCTGTAAATCAATCTCACCGTTATCAATGTATAGGGCTTTTCTGTTTGTTTGTTTAGTTGGAAGTCGGCGGGTTAGGTATTTGGGAAGTGATGGTTGTTATGAACAGACATTTAAAATGAGGAATGTTAAGATGGCGATGATTTTTTTGTGTGATTGTAAATCAATCTCACAGCAGATTGATTCTTTGGTTAGGTTTTCTTTGTTTAGTTGTGTGAGTTGGATGTTTCATGTTTGGGAAATGATTGTTGCTATGATGCGACATTTAAAATGAGAAATGTTATGACTTGACATTGACAATGGTTTTCTTCTCATGGTTATGATAATGTTCTACTGTGTTACTGTGATATAACAAATTGGCACCATGCTCTCTCACTGCATGCCGACGACAGAACCACTGTATGAATAGCAATAACTTCTTACAACATCTGACTTCTAAAAGATCATCAACACAAACACCAGTGCTTGCATTATGCTATGGTAATAAAAGGTCATTCTGTCATGTCTTGTTGTGACAAATACAGGATAGGTGGCACCTTCATGCAAAATGTTGTCCAAAATGTTAGAAAATAAAGTATTTGAAAAATGGTGTTAAGCAATGTAAAGTAGCCTTCAGCACTGTACATTATTACCAAACTTAATTTTATCCTTCGACTTAATGTTTTAAATGCCCCCAAATGACTGGATATACAGCTTTTGTAGCAATTTGTAGCAATAGACCCTAATTGTCAAATGTTTAAGCATTTTAATTTTCTTTAAAGTTGTACGTCTTACAATCATTTTTCAAATATATATATATTTTTTTTTTAACATTTTGGAAAATAATTGCCAATTTAACACTGAGGTATGTGCACTCTTCCTTGGTGTCCAACTGTCCATATCCTGTTGTTATTACCCTTTGACATGTATTTTTTATGTTAACATTGTCGGGCTGTAAACTTAACTTTGACAATACATTGTATATCAACCACACAAGTAGGCTTAGAGCCTATACAGCAGTGGCACAAGTTAAGGTAGTTATACCGACTATATGAGGAAACTACAGCTCCACTCAACAGAAGGCAGGCAGGCACCACCTGGCATGTCATCACAAATCAATGTGATTACAGCAACCTAACATACAGTAGCCATATGCTTCAGTGGCTCTAATGTCAATACTGTGAGAGCAGCAGTGATTTCTGTAATATAGTAAGATGATAACAGGAACTCAACTTTATCTGTGCACTCAGTGTCTGTATAAGTCTTTAGTAGGCTTAGGCTATCTATCTACACTTCAAATGGATCTAACAGGAGACTGGAGCCAATTAAACATAACAGGACCTAACATGACCTTAAAATGCAATAGGGCAATTAGGCTTCCCTAGGGGAAGGGGGAACAAGTCAGACAACCAATATACAGTAGTAGGGTCATTAAAAAATGGTCTAGCCTCAACAACAATTCAATGAGGTATATAGCAGAGTAATCAACATTCATTCAACTTTGCATTATCACACTTGAGGTTAATGCATGCACTCCTACAGTCACTCCTATGGTCACAAAGTCACAAAGGCTATTAGTACTTGTTAACAATAACGAAACGACCTCGGATAATCAGTTTGACTTTGAACAATAAAATTAACAACGTGATAAACATTAAATCTAGGCCTTATTAGGCCCAGCTGACAACGTGATTATTTGAGATTCCTTCAGGAAATGAACCAGAGCTATACAGGGCATGCAGGCTATTAAGCTATAATTATCTCACATAAATAAATAACCACACTGACTCACCAGAACGAAGAATCGTCCAGTCGCTGAAAAGTAGATTTTTTAAAAAGGCGGGTTGCAATTCCAAAATAATTGTAAAAGGGAGTCTAAATCCAAAGCAATAGAGCGCAGCTCGGGGTGCGGGCAGTGGACAGGACGCAGTCCACAGAACAAAAATAATGCTGCCACTCTGCAGAATGTTGAAGGGACCGTCACGACCTTTTAAGGCTGGGACCACTTTATATATAGAACCATGAGACACCATGGAGAGGACAGGAGAGAAGAGAAGGGCCACCACCATGTCTTCCTACTGGCTCGACAGTCGTTCTCAAACCGTTTCATGTCAAGGAGGACCCCCAAATGTACACTTATTAGCCCGCGGCGGCGCGGGCCCCCATTTGAAAAGATATGATGATATTAAAGAGAATGTTTCTATTGTCAAATCAATTAATTAGCCTAGCTCGGTGAGTTAGTGTACAAATCTAACCAAATTGACCCGTTCGAGTTTATTGTTTGTATAGGACTACAGTGAATGACTCATTTGGTTCATATATCCATTTATCTGGGGACCCCCTGGAATTACCCCAAGGACCCCTTGGGTCCCCGGACCGGCCGGACCCCACTTTGAGAACCAATGCATGCTCTCTAAGGTCGGAGGAGGAGATAATGATGATGGAAACAAACTAATAATAATAATAATAATAATAATAATAATAATAATAATAATAATAATAATAATAATAATAATAATAATAATAATAATAATAATAAAAGAAACATGGCCTGTGTTAGCCATAAGTGTTGTCATTGTCATCCCTGTGATCTTTTTGTTTCTAAAGCCTAAAATAGCAAACAGGAATGTAATTTATATTTATATGTTCCAAATGCCAAAACTACAATTGATCATCAACTCAAATTTCTATGCTACCCATAGAGAACAGAAGTCCTGGCGTTCATCCTCTGGGTCACGGAAGTCATCTCTATGGAGTATAACATGGGGTCGTCTTAGAATCGTCTCATAGAAGTGTTGTGTTCCAAAGATAAACAAACCGTTTTGGCAATATTGTAGGGGAAGGTGGCTCTGTATCGTAAATAATTTGGCGGCGGTGACATTGACGATATGAGTCAAATCGCCAGGATGATTTGTTTATTTTTGGAGCGCAGCAAAATTGTAAAAGTGTATATGGGAATTCAGAATTAAACAAAAAAACAAAAACAAAAACAAAAAAACACAGAATACACCAAACATGTAATAACAAACACATAATAACATCACACAACAGAATGATTTACAATCCACATGGTTTTCATCTTCTAAACATCCCGAAAAAATGACGCCACACTCTGACACACACACATAACTGGAAGGCTGCTTTATTGTTTGGAAATAGATTCGTGCTCAAATGAAGACAATCTTTCACTGATTCTCACTTTAATAATCCCATGAGGTTTTGTGCAACACATCGGCCTCTCTCTCTCTCTCTTTCTCTCTTTCTCTCTGACTGTTTTTAGTGGCAAGAGATAACGACAGTCAAAAGGCATATTTTTCCCTTCTTATTTTTTTTTATTTTGTTTTATGCGATTTAGCCTATTTTCAGCAAAGAAAACAAATTTACCTCAGTCATGCTACAAAGGAAAGGCTACATAAACCAATATGTAAATCAAACATCGGAAATGTATACAGAAGTGTGAAACAGAAGGCAAGCTGTTCTCTTAACTGTTAAGAGGTGACTCATCATACGCTGCCGTACCATAAACGTATCAGCCGGGCTTTAAAAGCAGAACACACACACAAAGAGAGCTCTACTACGGGATGTTAGTTCAGTCAGTCTAGTCTAGAGCTGCTTCATTTTCAATGGTGTTTTATTTAGTTTATTATTATTATTATTTTTAAGTCAATACATGATTATTCTGTCGTGCTAACCATTTTTGATTCACTCCCATGTCGGGTTTTAGGGATAGTCGATCGGATTTCAGAGACAAGGTGGTCATCGTCGTTGCCGATTTTCAGACTAAATAGGAAGCTAAAAAAAGGCACGTGCCGTTTGAAGAGATATTGAACCGGAAATA
This sequence comes from Benthosema glaciale, assembly GCA_900323375.1. Lineage (NCBI taxonomy): Eukaryota > Metazoa > Chordata > Actinopteri > Myctophiformes > Myctophidae > Benthosema > Benthosema glaciale. The sequence goes on from OOFJ01029101.1 coordinate 15,290, forward strand.
AACTCACAGAACTCTTCGATTTAAGACGACGTCTAACCCTTAAAAAATAAAAAAGAGAAAGAAAAAATGTGGTATTGAAAAGAACAGAGAAGAAATGGGGAGTAGGAAACACGAAACAGGGCTAGCGTTGAAAAACAAAACAAAATGAAACTAAATCTGCAACACAGGGGAAATGAATGGAGACACTCGACAACTGACACCGGCCTCTGGCTGTGTGTGCGTGTGTGAGGGCGTGTGCGTGGGTGTGTGAGCACGTGTCTATGTGCATGCGCATATCTGTACATGTGTCAAAAATAAGTGTCATGTCTGTACGTGTATATGTGTCAATAATAAGTGTCATGTCTGTACGTGTACATGTGTCAATAATAAGTGTCATGTCTGTACGTGTACATGTGTCAATAATAAGTGTCATGTCTGTACGTGTACATGTGTCAATAATAAGTGTCAAACAGCCCACGTCTTCCGTGTATTACTCGGCCAAAAGTCAACGTAAAGTTAAAAAGATAAAACGTCAACGTCACCTCGCGTGCGTCCAAAAAAGTTGCCACCAAGCAGGTCAGATACGCGCTTTGCTTGACGCGAAGACAAATACACAAAATGCAGGCCGGCGTTGATCTCCACACATCGGGACAAAAATATAAAATAAAATTAAAAATAAATGAAACAGGATTTAGGTTTAAAATCGGTTGATGTTTTCTTATACTTTGTGGTGAGACGTGGGGGAAACAAACCCTATGGGAAAGACATCGTCGCAAAATTAAACCTTATGGGAAATACATTGTCGCAAAGTAAAACCCTCATGGGAGAGACATTGTTAGATAATAAAACCCTCACGGGAAATACATCATCACACAAAATGAAACCCTTATGGGACATACATCATTACAAAACAAAACCTTATGGGAAATACATTGTCGCAAAATAAAACCCTCATGGGACAGACATTGTTACAAAATAAAAGCCTCATGGGACAGACATTGTTACAAAATAAAACCCTTACGGGAGAGACATTGTTACAAAATAAAAGCCTCATGGGACATACATGGTCAGAACAGAAAAGCCTCATGGCAGAGACACACATGTATAAAAGGGTGTGCTGGTAGTGCAATCAGCAAGCAGTCTAGTCGTCAAGTACAACACCATGCATGGTACGCTGGTGGCCAGCGGGGGGCAGGCCAGAGTTTTTTGACATACTCTGAACATTTATTGCACAAAACACACAAACAAAACAAACATGATCAATTACAGTCTGTGTTTTTTTTTCTTTTTCCCGGGTCTCCCTTTTGAATACAAGAAGCGGACAATAGGGGGGCAGTTGAAGACATTATTTCTAACGTTGTATACTAAACATATTTATATATATAATTAAAATTTATATATATAATATATGTAAGTATAAACCCTTTGTAGATGTGTTGATTTTTATATAGATTTAAATATAGCTTTTGCTCTTTAATAATAGATTCTTTTAGCTTACTTCCCTCTTATGTGAAAAGTGACGTACTCAAAAAAAAAGAAAAGAAAAAAACAAATCTAGTCCTTTCTAACGATAAGGTCACGTGACCAGGGGTGTCAGCTGGAGAAAGCCATTCTATATGGTCAAGAATATTTAGTATTAGAATAATAGCTGTAGTTTTTTAAGTAATTCTGTATTTACAGAAAACTACGCATGCCGTTAAAATAAAATTATATATTACATTATTTATAATCTCTTAAAAAGTCCATTCTTAAACTTCAGCGTTTTGTGCCGTATACAACATAGCCGGAACTGTACAATTATTATTTCTTTTTTTTTTTAACTTTTTCCCAAATGGATGTTTATGTGTGTGTGTGTAAATTTCTTTTCTTCCATTATTCTGTAATCCATGGTTGGTCTTGGAGAGAAAATGGTACGGCAGTAGCGTTCGTTTTTTATGCTTATTCATCATTCAGAGTTTTTATTTGGTTCAAGTTCAACGCCCCACACTGTTTGGTGTTTGGAGATCTCGTCATGCAGCTACAGGACCAATAGAACTCGAGAAGAAGGGATGAGGGGGGGATGGGGGGGG
>OOFJ01029104.1:4400-22318 GCA_900323375.1 Benthosema glaciale
ACCAGGTGTTCTGGTGAGGATGAATATATTCTTCTCCCTATCTTTCTATCTATCTATCTATCTATCTATCTATCTATCTATCTATCTATCTATCTATCTATCTATCTATCTATCTATCTATCTATCTATCTATCTATCTATCTATCTATCATCTCACTCACTCACTCACTCACTCACTCACTCACTCACTCACTCACTCACTCACTCACACCTTACCCTACAGTACACCTGGTTGTCTACACATGGAGATATACTGTAATATGGACAGATGAATACTGGTGTCTGTTTTTTGTATACTTGTTGTATTGGTGATGTTTCCACATTGTCTTTTGGATAGAAGATAAAACTGCTTGACTCTACTTTGTAATTAGATGTTCTGTTTACAGTCTGTGCTTTGTATACTTGTTGTATTGGTGATGTTTCCACATTGTCTTTTGGATAGAAGATAAAACTGCTTGACTCTACTTTGTCATTAGATCTTTACTGTACTCCAGGACCTTAGTCCAACAAGCATTATGACGAGACAAAAATATAAATAAATGCTCAGTTCTTTCTCAATTCTCAGATAACTAATTCTGATTTTTTTCATAACACAAGCTATCTTCCTTTGTTTCTTCCCTGTTCATGCTTTGTTTTGTCTCTTGTTTGTGTGGCTGGGTGAGTACGCCATGGTATGCTGTTGTTTGCGGTGCATGCTAATGTCAATGCATCTATGTTTGCACTCCGTTTGAAGAGCTATGGTGAGGTCAGCTTGACACACACACGCTTGTCAGCATGTGTGTGTGTGTGTGTGTGTGTGTTAGAGAGAGAGAGATTTATAAACACATTGATGACCATAGTTTGCCTGTTTTGCAGTTCTTCAGAAGAGGACTAGGAGATTTCTTCTGTGGCTGTATCTTCACCTTAGAGTTCAGCACTCCCTTCATCTCCATGGGGAAGATCCTCATTCAGGTAAACAAACATGATGACAACTGGGACACCCCACCTCTGGGCCTAATTGTCACAACTGTTGTTGTGGTTGACTGCTGCTGCTGGTGCCTACTCTACCTCCTGTAGAGTAAATATTAAAGCCTAATCATTTGTCGTAAGTAAGACTGGCGCTTTTTAGCAATACTGGTTTTCAGTCAACCAAAAAAAAAGCGTGACGTTGTCAGTTTCAAGCAACACAGATATAGTGAATGGGCTTTTGTTAACACTTCATGCACAAGTATAATAGACTATGTGTAGTCTTTTGGGTCTTTTTCTTCTCGTGTTTTTTTCTTTACAGCGTGGGTCTATGAAAGGGATAGTCAATCAATCTGTGTTCTGAGCTAATCTTGTAAACTGCTGGACTGATCCGCAGCAACATTTCTGGTGCACACTACCAGTAGGCCACAGAACTTAACCTCCGCTAAATTGTTTTCACATATGTTTTATACGTTTTGAAATATTTAACTTTCATTTTATATTGGAAGTGAATGGGGCTCAGTTCATGCTGAAATTCTGCTCACATTTGTAGTCGTGTTTATTTACATGACCTTTTAATTCCAATCACTGTGCTGTCACTCTTGTCTAGCTGGACCTTCAAGACAGCGTCCTCCACGTGATCAATGGTGTCATTGTTCTACTGAGCTTCTTCATCTGTCGCATCCTGATTTTCCCCTATATGTACTGGATGTATGGACGAAAGTATGACATCCCCCTGCACCAGGCACCCTTCCATGTGCCCCTTCTGTGCAACATAGGCTGCCTCACTCTCTTGGCTCCTCAGATCTACTGGTTTAGTCTCCTGTGTAGGAAAGCCTACAGGCTCTATCAGAGACAGAAGAGTGGGAAGGTTGAAGTCACAGACAAGTCCAAGTCAAAATGAACACATCATCTATTCTTTTAAATCCATTCCCAGAAAAATAAAATTCTGAATTGCCGCCTTTCTAAGCCAGTTGTTTCACTTAGTTTCTTGCTACTGTTTTCATTAGTTTTTTGGTTTGTTATAGCTTTAATTTGTTTGGCTTTTGTTTTGTGCCGCGCACTTTATGAAATTCAGATTGAGTTAAAGTATAATTTGACATTGTTATGAAGCACACACTTTAAAGTCTACATCGACTGATTCTATTTGCTATTTATGCAAGTGTTCCATTTCATTAGGGCATATAGACACTAATCTTGTTAAATATTATATACAGTGAGTGTACACACAGTGTACTATATTATAGATGCACACACATTTACATTACCGTTATTAATAGTTATCCTTATTTCAATCCATTAGTAGAATGAACTAAACCTGCATTGAGATGAGGGAAGTCTCTTTTCTCCAGCTGAACCGTCTGTTTCTCACATACTTAACAGCTTTTTAAAACAAGACCATATCGTGTATGTGTACTGTGTACTGTGATCGTAATGTAATGTACTGTAAAGACTAACCCTCAGGATCCGGTCAAGGAGATGTTGTCATTGTCATTATAGCACCAAGACCTTTTCTATATGTCTGTGTTTGAAGTGGTTCTGCATTTACACTAGATATATATTTTATGAAGTGCCTTTTATCCACTGAAAGAAATAGTTTTAAAACTCTATGAATAATATAACTGTCTTTATTGGAAAAGAAAATTGCGGACAAAAATAACCACTCCATATTTGCAATTTGAAATAAACAATGAAGCGTACTACCCAGACATGATTCATTGATGTGTCATATTGAGAAAAGCAAGTGAAATAATGGCTTTAGTCTCAGAAAAAAGATAACCCACTAACCCAGTGATGCATCAACTGTGCCAAAAGTCTGAATTTATGCTCTGTTGCACGATGGTGTTGCTCTATCAAAATAGAGAGGATTGACATAGTTGATGCCTTCCTTTTCAATGTCATTACGGTTATAAAAGCAAGTAGTATTTGTGCAGTCAACAAGTAAACATTTATTTTAAATGGTTTGACAGAATGCTTGGTTGGAAGATATGATATGTGAATATTCAGGCCCTGCACAAGCCTGTCAATCGGAGATCGACACCATCATGTACCGGTAGTAAATTAGGCTTAAATCAAAGGAATTCTAAGATTCCGAAAAAAGAAATACTCAATGCATTTGGAACAGGATGACAAACAAGAATTCTACATTCCAAATTTTCAATAGTAGTACAAAGTAGAGGAAGAACATGTGATGTGTTACGCCACAGAAACCACGAGCTGAGCTATCTTCTGCTGCAGGACGGCCTTCATTTCTCTGCTCTCTAGGTTTTCTGTGATGGTGGAGAAGAAGTGCCTGGTGTTGTCCATCTCCAAGTGGCTGCAACTATCTGGGAAGGCAGCCATAACCGCCTCGTAGTGAGTCAGGATCTCCAGGGCACACAGGAACAGAGATTCACACTGCCCCCCTGGCATCATGACCTGAGAGAAAAATCAGATCCTTTCATTAACATTTGGTGGAAATAGCCAATCTACAAGCTTACAATGTGTGGCAGCGCAAGCCTGTTATTTAGAGAATATATTTAGTGTAGAGGGGGAAAAAAGGAAAGGGCCTAAAAATAAATTAATATGTCTGTCTGACTGACCTGAGCATGTTGGACGTGACAGAAAAGCTGACTCAATACAAAAAGAACCTCCTGGCTGCAAACTGTCCTCGTTCCATTCTTCTGTTGCTCCTCTGGTGGAGTGGCGACAGATGGTTGTGATGAGCAAGGGGTGGCTATGGCTGTCTGGGGTGTGGTGGTCGCCTTCACTGGGGAAATGTCGCCTGGGGAGTCCTTAACTGCTTTGGGAGATTTGGATGATGCAGAGATGGGGTCAGATGTTTTGGGAGAGTCAGATGTAGCGGCGCTTTGAGGAGAGACGGACGATGTGCTGGATGAAGTGAGGGGCAGCTTCCTTCGCACAGACTCCAGCATCTCCCTCATGGAATGGGCATACAGCCTCCCCACATAGGCCCAGCCTTCTACCGGCAGCCAGTCGGAGCAACTGGAGCCGCAGAGGAACTGCAGGACACGGAGCAGGAGAACGGACAGCCGAAGCTCACAGGAGAACTCCCTTAGATTAAGAAGGGGCAGATAGTCTGCATACTCCAGGGAATATGGGACATGGAGCTGGTCTGACTGAATCAAGGATCTCAAGGTTCTGAGAAGTCTGGTCCACTCAGAGATGGAGCACCAGGGCAGGGTTTGGGTGATGGCCACCAGCAGGCCTTTGCTGAACATGTTGACGTGGACCGGCTGACGCTGGTCAAGGGAGAGGCAGGACAGCATGGTGGACTGGAGGCTGTCAGATATGGAGCAACACTCCGCCCAGGCCAGCAGGCCTGTTCCCTGGCCATACTGAGCCAGTTCCAGACCAGACCACTCCTGGGAAATCAAAGTAAAGATTTTAATGCAGACGTCATGTTTCATTTGATTACCCTTTAAAGCAAATGTATTATGTAGCACATAAATGTCTCTTTGCAGGGGACGATTCTACAAATGTCTTCAAAACAGTTTTCTGAAAAACTCAGTGGTTCTCCTATGTTTTCATGTCAAGGACCCCCAAGATTATATGTATTTGGCTGTCAAATATACAAATATTTTGTTTCAGGGGCCCCCAGAGGCAAAGATTTGAGTTTGAATAGCCAACCAATGTGCTATATATATATAGCTAAAATCTAAAATGACAGATGCTTTCCTCGTATTAATGGGTTAAGGGTTAACCAACCAACACAGGACAAATCTATATTCCATATCCTACCTGCTCAGGCAGATCACATACAGCCAGCAGCGATGACGGCACCTCGTGTTTGAAATGCTCCCCCCACACAGGCTTCAGGTGGAACCGAACGGTCCAGTCCAACTCCTCAGCCTTGTTGTAGAGCCAGAAGAGAGCTCGGGACCAGGTACTGGGGGCAGACGCAACCTCCCGACCCACCACCTGTGCCAATGCAGTCAGCACAGAGACCAGGAGCTCCTTGAGGTCCATTGGCAAATGGTGCTCAACATCCTCTAGCGGCTGGTCCCAACATCTGGTGGCGACAACGTGGATTTAGTTTACAAAGGTTTGAGGATTGTTATTTTAGTGCATCATTAAAATAAATATATTTATTGTGTGTGTGTGTGTGTCTGTGGACATTTTGAGACATGTAGAGATGAGACAGGAAATCATGGGGAAATGTGTGAGCTACTGTATGATGGGAGTTGGATTCAAACTCGGGTCCTCAAGCGCAATAAAAACATCAAGGTGATTATTATCACTACACTCTAACAGGCAAATCAAGTGGAAGTGCCTGAGGACTAAAGCCTGACTTACACTAGTTGCACATGGGTGTCACATCAAAAAGAACCAAAAATAGACAATCAACAAGGTCACATGTTGCAGCGTGACACATTGTGAGCTATTTCTGCACGCAACGAAGTATAAATCAGGCTTAAAGAAAACAAAAGCCACTAGTATTCAAACAGAAAGTACATGTCATGTGGTCAGACTTGAACAAGGCCTGAACAGTGAGTGAACACAGCTGACACCATGCTGGCTGACCTGCCACACTGGAACACTTTCTTTAACATTGTTTTTCCTTATGTTGGATGCAGAGCCTTAGAGTATAGACAGAGTTACGCAAACTCTGTTCACTTCCATGGGTCCGGTCTAATGGCGGCTCTTCTACATAGACTTCTATAATTGAGCATGGGGACAACCGACAATCCCTTTATTTTAGATTGTTTTGCAGTAATAGTACAAGATACAGAGACTTTAGTTGTTACTGTACAATACTTTAAAACAGTAATAGCTCTTATTTGAAATCAATGTATTGTCAACTCCAGCTTGGCATGGTTCAAGGTTGCATGAACAGCGCGCAAGCGCTGTTTTCTGTACCCTCAATATCGCAACTCTTTCTACTAGATGGCTCTGGTTGGATGCAGACTACTTTCCTGTGTGGATCTGCCATGTGTATTTTTACCTGAGTGTTACCTTATACGGACTCTGTGCAGAAGGATGCTACATACACAAAATCCTTGTAGTGGTGCCACTGCCGGTCCACGGCAGAATAATCTAAAAAGTATGTCTTCAAGAGACAAGAAAGTGGCTAGACACTGATATATCTGAGGTGCCAATAATTTATTTTAGGACGCAGAGAATAAATGAACCAACGTTTCGACAGACAACTGCCTTTTTCAGGGTATGGACTACCTTCTTATATGGACCTGCCGATGTGCTGCTTCTTTTGCACCTTATGCCTAACCTCATGTGCATACACTACAGTTAATACCTCTTGCCTTTTTTGCTACTACATGCATGTTTAATATATGTGCAGTGCACTCCTGCATATGTATGCAGGAGTGCACTGGTTGCTTTACACAACACCACAGCTTGTTTTGCAGGATCACACACACATGCACGCCCGCGTTTCATGAGCCAAGTACCCACATTTGCATAACAGGTTGTGCAAATGCTTCCTCACATTTTGGTGCTGCTGCTGCCAGTAATATCAGCACGCAACAAGAATGCCTCAGCCACCGTCAAAGAGAAAGGTACTACTAGTTCAAAGCAAGCTTTAAAAATATATATCTATCACCATTACACGCCTGTAGTCAATCTGAGAACCCATCGGCAAATAAAGTAGACACAGCCAACAGTGACTCTGTCTTGAGACTAATATGTAGAGATCTTGTTTCTTTTCTGTTTTTCTACTTGCTCTCCTTCTGTTCTTTCTTACCCCACTCTTTTCACTCACTGTAAACGTAAACTTGTGACGTGACAATAAAATTAATTCTTGATGAGACTAAGCAAAGCACTGATAAAACGTCTGGGTTTCCGAGGCTAACTAAGCACCTACCTGATGGCCTGGTTAAGGAGCTGGGCCAGTGTGTAAAGCAGGGGAAATGGAGAGCAGTCCAAGACCCAATGAGGGGAAGCCGCATCATGGTGGTCCAGTGAGAAGGCAGCATGGAGAAGCTGGAGACTCAGTTCCAGGCTAATGGGACCACATTCTGCAGACATCAGTACCAAGTTATTTGGTCAGGCAGACAAGAAGTTTCCATTCATAACTTCAATCCAACCACTAAAAGATAATTCAATATTCTCTTAACCCATTAATTAAGACCCGAGGCTGATTCTACAAATGCCTTCCAAATCAGTGGTTGTCAACACTTTGAAAGATTTTTCAAAAACGGCAGACGTGCAAACTTGCAACGTGTGTCACTTCGTGCCACGCTGTGAACTTATCTGCTCTTTTTGAATAGTTCACGTTAAATCTGAGAACGATACAGATGCTTTCCCGTTTGGATGGGTTAACCTAAATGTGCAGCCCAAAGATTTCTATAAATAGTAGGTAGATTATGTCAGTTGGTTGTTTATGACTGCTCTCAACACAGGCCAGATGTTTTAAAGCCAGAGGGAGACGGTCACGGTATACTCACTTATTGTGTACAGGTGAGGGAGGACAAAGTCTCCAACAACCTCCTGGATGGAGAGAAAACGTTGCATCCCATCTTCTCCCGCAGCCTCCATCACAGGTTCCATCAACAGAACCAGAAACCTGAGCAGCTGTTCCCTCTCATTGACTGACAACAGCTTGGTTGTGATCGTCTCCTCCAGACAACTACAGAGCAGGCTCCTGTCCCCGTCATCGCTCTGTTGTGCTCTGTCCCGTCTCTGCTTTGCTCTCAGTCCGGGTAGCTGCTGCAAGATCTTCGCCATGAGAGAAAATGCCCCCTTATTGAACACAGCAGCATGGCAGCAACTCTTCAAAGTGGCTTCTGGGTTCTGAAACGCCACTCTGGCGATCAAGGAAACAGCCGTGTTCAGGTTGTTTTGCAACACTGCCGCAGAGGCTCCACCACCTCCCTGAATGATGCAGTTGAAGGCCATGTTGAGCTCTTGTCCAAATCCATCTGCTATTGCGCTAGGGAGAGAGTAGCCAAATAACCCTTTATCAGAGATTCCCAGTATCGCAGCCAGTGATTTGTTCTTGTCCTCAAGGGTGAGCTTTGAGAAAATGTCTACCACAATCTTCATCAGTCTTCTGAACTGGCTTACATCTGCAGAGTCACCATGGAGTTTAGCAGTGAGCGTGGACACTAGTTTCATCAGTGTTTCATGCTGCTGGAAGGCTGACTGGTTCCTTTCCAGGCATTCCATCCATTGCTTGTCCTGTATGGACCAGTTGGTCTCAGAAGCAAATAGCACAGCAAAGTCAGCATAATCTTCCAGGCGATAATCAATGATGGCCATGGTTACCCTAGCAATTACCTCAGGGCTGCTCTGTATAGAAGGGAATGTTAGTGACTCCAGGAGCCCTCCGAGTTTGTGTTTCAGTTCCATGAAGGACTCACACTCATCTGTGCCACTCATAGTCTTGGGTAAAGTCATGTCGTCCCCATAACTCAGAGCCTTGAGGGTTCTTTGAATACTTTGGTCAAGCTTAAATGCTGAGTAACTCAGATCGTCACTTGTCTTCAGCAGCCCTCTGTCTTGCCAACACTGTGTAAGTTCAGTTATGATCTTCAGTGCTTGGTTTAGGGTAATTCCACAGTGTCTAAATGGACTTGGGCTGTGAGATGCCAACAGGTCCCTCTGGGCTTCCTGGAGCAGCTCAGAGCTAAGTTTAATGTGATTTCTCTCTCTGATCATCACAACCCTAGCAATGAAATTTAATTTGTCTACAGCGGAAAGTGTGACTACTTCATCTATGAGGAAGCAGGTGCAGAGGGTGTCGAGGCAGATGGACAGGGCTTTGCTGCAGAGGTCTGTTGTGGATAGATGATCTTTGATGTCCATCAGCGCATGAAGGAGAACGGTTACGACACTAGTGGCAGAGGAGGATGCATGTGTTAATGCTGCTGGATTTAGAAGTACTGATGAATCCAACTTGATCCTCTTGGCGATCTGATGAGATGGATCTTCAGATGAGGAGGGACAACCCTGGGAGGAGAGACGAGCAATCTCATTGGTGAAAGTCTCCTCCATGTTATCTTCTCCTTTCTTCCCCCTCCACAGTTCCCACCACACGTCCAGAAGGAGGTGTACGTCCTCCTCTGTAGTAGGGCTCGACGTGATGTGCTCGACCAGCCTGCCCAGCTCAGTGCAGAGCTGAGCTTGAGGAAGCTCCAGGAGGAACTGTCCAAAGATCTCGCTGGCTCCCATTGATTTCACTAGCTCTAGCAACACGACACTGCTGACCTCGGGAAGACCGCTCTGGAGCATGAAGAAAGGGTTCTCCCTCCAGCCCGTCTCAACGTCCTCTGCATTCTCAACACACAGCAGCTTGCACCATAACACACACACTAGCCTCTTGCTCCATTGGATGGCGCTTGTGTTCAGTTCACCTAGTGCCTGTAGAATGGGGGTGCTCACTGCAGCCCAGTCATCCTTCTGAACAGTAGAGAGGGATCTGGGCTGACATAGCTTGTTAGCCAGTAGGAAACCTCCCTGGAGAACTGCTGACTCTGAAAGCACATGAAAACATACATCAAAGTAAATGGATCAGCCAGGACCTGGAGTTGGGGGAAGCGGTGGCCTAAGGCCTCATACACATATAAAGAACAAATGTTGTGTGCTCCGCCTGTGTTTCAAACACGGACGGAGCACAGAACATGTGTTCTTTATGTGTGTACGGAGCCTAATGGTTAGAGGGGCGGCCTAGATACCGGAAGGTTCCCAGTTCGATTCCCCAAGGCAATGAACCCCTGCAGGGACTGGCTGTAAATAAGTCTCGGCTTAGTCCAAATCCCTGGGTAAACAACAAACTTTGCTTTGCTATCATAATTTATTTAGCTCACGAACATGTTCACATGTTTTGGAGCACAGCATTCGTATAAGTATACAATACAAAGTATACAATACACTACACACTATACATACATACACATATCAAATGTCTTTCTCTATTTATACAGAGGTAGAACCTTTTTCAGAAAAGCACCCAGTTTATATATTACAATGAAATTAGTTTGGGCATAGATGGGTAATTGTAGAAGTAAGTTGGCAGGTGTTTCTGTCTGAGGTTCATAATACTAGTATTCTTGCATTCCAGCACATGGTACTCATCTCCAATTTTGTCTGCCTTCATTACATAGGTTTCTGCCTGCAGGTGTTAATCTGCTGGCAGAGTGGCAGAACTTGAAGTACAGGATTGTTGCCATGCGACATGCAAGAGCTGTCATGATTTATACACATTTTTCAGGGAACGGATTACACAGTGGCAATGCTTGCATAGGCATAATATTGTAATGATACAAAACGGCAACGATACCTTTGTCCATTGTTAGTGAGATAACGGTCTAGTAGAAGGTCAGTTTTCAGATCACCATACAGTACTATATAATAGCCGCACCCGGGCTCAAAGTACGCACAACACAAACCACACAGAACACTAACACGCAAACAATTTATTTCACTACTCGCAAAAGGCGCTATGACTAAATTAGATACACAATTCCTTATCCAGCGAAATTGAGCGAATGTTTAATAGAAAGTTTTAACTGACAGGCAATTCGCAGCATGGAGCGCTTCCTCTCTTCCGTATCAACGTGTTTAATGAAAGAAAGAGCATTCTCTCGCCATCTTCGCTGGCGTGTTTTGCGCGTCCGTACAGCCACAGTGCCACGAGTAGGACCACATGCGCACTGCATGAGACACGACACGGAGTTATATAAGAGCTTTGATCCCCCCAAAATATCATTAATATTTCACATTTTCACACATACGTTCTACCTGATATGCTATTGCTAAAGGATGTGGCGTGCCAGTGATAACAGTAATAGCAATAACAGTAAACGTACGTGACTTTTGTTTTTTGTTCTTTATTTACCCAGTAGCACGAGAAAGTACTCGTTTTCAGAAACGCCCTCAAAAGCGTTTGGTTTGGGAGGCAAACTCTATTCGCTCTACTTGTTTATATCCTGTCTAGTGACAATCAGCGGATACGGAAACGTTGTACAATGCATGTAGTGGGCGGCGGGGTAGTGGTCTGACACGGTGATAGAACCAAAACTAACTGCGGTCACGCCATTCACACTTCGAATGAAAACGAAAGTAAAAGCAGTTAGTTGGTGACTGACTGTGTACTGTACACATTCTCTCATCTAGGAGCAGGATGTGTTCATACTGTACATGGAACATAAAGTTATGGCACTCAAGAATTTCTACCGATGAATAACCATGGGTTTAATCCTAAAGATTCTGATCTACTTGCATCTCTGCGCAGGTTGGTCATTTCTAGCCTTGTAATATATCTGTAATTTGATCATGTGTAAAAGTGCTAAATGTAGTCAAAGATAAGTGTCCCTGCTAAATTTAATCAAATTGAATCAGTCAGTCATCATGACAGTATCTCTCTCTCTCTCTCTCTCTCTCTCTCTCTCTCTCTCTCTCTCTCTCTCTCTCTCTCTCTCTCTCTCTCTCTCTCTCTCTCACAGGATTCCAGTGCATGCATCAAACATCTTGGTTGGCCTGTCAATTCATTGATCATTATTTGTTCATTGGCCATGAAAATCACACTGAGACAAAGTTCTTTCCCAGAGATGCATTGCTGCAGTTTGGTCAAGCTGGGGACACTCCTATCAATCCTCATGCAATAACGTTCTTGGTCACCAGTAAGTATATGGGATAAAATTATGCCAGAGAGGTTACTGTATTTTTTTTACAGTCACATTTATTCCCACCATTACTTTACCAAATGGCTTGGGCAGGGTTTCCTCTAGCCACGATCAACTCCTAGATGCTATATTTAAAATGTGGCAGATCTCCTAGATGCTATTTTTAAAATATGGCATCTAGAGTTGCAATACCCTTAACAGCCCTTTCATCCAAACTGAAAAATCTGATTATATTCGACAATGTTAAACTCACCAGCATTGCAGCTGTGTCAAGGTTCAAGGTTGTACTTTATTGTTACATTTTATAAGAGTAAAACGTATTTTTGTTTGGCTTCCTTACAGACAATGGGGCAGCATATAATACATAGCACATAATATTCAAAAACAAAAACACAGCAAGCATGGCAAACAGATCTGACTTTTCCGTTTGGATGAAAGGGCTGTCAAGGGTTTGCAACTCTAGATGTCAGATATTTAAAAAAATAGCATGTAGGAGTTGCTCGCGGCTACTCTTCCGTTCCCTACAGGTATATATACAGTATCTCCCGTTTGTCATTCTAGGTTCAAAGGTGGATCTGCAGAGATATATAGAGGGTGCTGCTGCAGACCAGCTGCAGTGCGAGTTGCGTTGGTACAGTACAGAAGGAATCCAGCTCCGCTGGCCTAGCCATGGAGCCCAGGAGTACGACCGTTGGTTCACCTGCTCCCTCAAACATACCGAGGGTCTGTTTGCTGTCACCGGCTTCCTCAGACACACCCCTGCTATGCCACCCGCAGCACCGGAGGACTATCGCATCAAGCCGGCTATTGGGGATAGAGATACCATCACCACTTCGGGTAACAATGATCACAGTTTGCTTTCACAAAGAGCTGACGTTAGTAATACTTGGGTTTGTGTCTCTATGGTCGGCAACCATAACTGTGGTGTCAAGTGGCGATAATGAGAGCCGATTGACACCGCAGTTATGATTGCACCCAGGGCAGCGCTCTGCAGATTTGTCTATATACACATTATGCACTTATTATATGTTTTCTCTTCCTGTTTATTGTGTTTTGCTTTGGTTTATTGGTTTGTGTTATTGTATACAAAGGACTTGGTTCAAACTGGAGACAAGCCTCATATATACTCTGTGTGTTCCTCCCATCTGCTTGTACAGTGGCTATGGTGCTCCAAACTCGCACTCCATTGGTGCGTGCGCGACTGCTGTCAGACCAAAAGATCCACTGCCAGTTTGCCATTGACCACAAGGGGCCAAACCTCAAAACGGAATGGCATTGGAATTGGCGCGGAGACCGAGTCAAACAGTTCAGCCATGCTAGCCGCTCAGGGCAAACAGAGGGGAGAGGGGTTTCGTTGAAGGACCTGGTAGGAGGAGATGCCTCACTTTCCTTATCCCTCGTCAAGATCTCCAACGAGGGGACGTATATATGTTCTGTGTCTGTGCCGCCACTGTTCACCAGTCACGATATTGTTCTGCATATCGTAGGTAAGTCTAGGTTGTGGACCCTGGTGTGAAAGTCTTGGTGTCATAAATATAGCCTTGTAGTGGCCAGACGCGAATCTACGGGGGCAAAAAAAAAGCCTTCAGAACAACAGTGTGATATGAGTCTGGCCAAGAAACCAGGCTATACCCCGGTGCCATTACCGGGGTTGCTATGAAACATAATACCATGATTTTACATTAAAGCATTAAGCATTAAATGCATTTGGCTTATACGTGTTTAAATATAGTTAAGTAATCTCCACGGTATAGTAATCCTAATTCTTTTTGACCCCCTAAGAGCCTCCTCGTGTTACCCTCAATGTGGACACTGACCTCTTCCTGCCAGAAGATGCTGAGCAGAAATTTGTCTGCACGGCAGAGGGCTACTACCCCCTGGACGTGGAGATTGAGTGGTACCACTACCAAGAGGCACCTGGGGCGTCGAACAAGCGAGTTGGCGCTCCACTTCCGAAGAGGCTGGAGAACGTTGTCTTTTCTAGCCACAAACACCACATGGACAAGACGTACTCGCTGTCAGCCTTCTTCTACCTCCAGGCCTCGCTCAGGGATTCAGGGAGCCACTTTGTCTGTAGTGTTTCCCACAGTTCCCTTCGCATGCCCATTCGTAAGAGCGTCGCATTGACTGTCCAAGGTGAGAAAATTGTCTGACAGTTACGAAGAACTTAAATGTTGTTACAGTAAAAAAGCAACAAATAATATTGTGCATGTGTCATAGCTGATTCAAAATTAGTTTGCAGTCTTTTCCTACAATGAACACAATTTGTTTAATCCCAAAGAACAGCAATGATGTATAGGTACCAGATGGTGGCAGTACAGTGTCAAGGCTGACAACTATATAACTAATAGCTTTGTTGTCTGTTCCAGAGACAACCAGCTGGTTTTACATTGGTGTTATAGTCACACTGTTGATAGTCTTGTGTGTGCTGCTGTACTATCTGCACTCAGGTGAGTCTCACAAGTGCCCCTGGCATATGCCACACCTGTGTTATTTATTGAAAATGCAGATTTGTTACATAAATGTTTGTGTTCAAGAGAGTAATTGTGACCTTTGTAATTCCTCAGTGCGGCAAGATGCGATTACGGTAAGTTTTCCTGCAAAAACGATGCTGCTGACATGTTTTGTTTGTCATTGGGTTTTAGATGCCATATATAAAGTAAGATGGACTGTGTGTGTGTGTGTGTGTGTGTGTGTGTGTGTGTGTGTGTGTGTGTGTGAGAGCAGAGGAAACCCTATTGAGAGGCCTTATCTACACAAACGGAGCATCAGTGATGACAATTCTATCACTCGCTGCCATCAACTTGAGTGGTTGTTCTAAAATGTGTCTGGAAGTCCTCCTGGATGCTTTGGAAAGTGGTTGGAAATAAAGTAAAGTAAACATGATTTGAACATGCATGGTACGTCATTATCATACATAACTTTACCCTTCAAATTATCGTTTGTCCCCAAAATGACTGTATTCTGTAGAAATATTGGGCCTTATATGTTAAGAAATTTGACCCCTCGTTTGTAAAATAAAAGTAAATATAAAATTAATACATATTAAAAGAACAGTCGCCCCTTTCCCATCTCGCCCCTTGATTTTTCCGCCGACCTCACGCCGACCGCTCGGTCGGACGGTTCTTATATTCTTTATTTGAGAATAAGGTTAGAAATAAGTTTAGGGTTAGGCATAATGTTACTGAGGTTACGTTTAGGTATAGGCCCAGGGTTAGATTTAGGCATACTTTTACTGAGGTTAAGGTTAGGAATAAGGTTAAGCCGTTTAAGCATAATTTACTTAGATTACTTTAGGAATACCTGGCCACGCAGTTCTGCCGGCTGTACGCCCGGGGGGCGACTTCGTAAAGGGGCGACTGCACTGGTATTCAATTTCTCAGGGGCCCAATATTCCGGTTAACCCTGGGGGAGTCCTTTAGTGAGTTCCAGGGGATAGTGATTTTGTGCAACATGTCTAAATATAACAGACCCCAGGTTGAGAAACACTGGCCTCGGTTACATGCAGAAATTAATTCGGAATGAACAGATTTATTCCAGTAATCAGAATAAAAATGCTCATGTAAACACATCAGCATAGATCTACCATATAAACACTTTAATCCGATTGCTGCTGGGAGTTTTTTTAGTTCTGGTAAAGACAGCAGATCTACAAGCTCATAACGCGTTGTGAGCTTGTAGATTTGCTGTCTTTAGTCTAAAGTTATATTCCGAATGAATGCTTTGGTCATGTAAACAATTGAGGAATAGGAATACTTTTCATGTAAACAGTTGGGTATGAATCTCTGTTCGGAATGAATTAATTCATTCTGAATACATTTTGCGCATGTAACTGAGGCCACTGATTATATTATGTTATGGGGTCTCCTGCCACAAAATGTTTTCAAATGGGCGTCTGTGGCCTGCCCTACTATCACTGTGTGGACACGACTCGACTAATGATGGTTAAAGTGACAACATTTTGTTGTTGAATGCTTAGACACAATGAATGTTTGAATGCTGCATTTTGGTGTTAATATAACTATTAAGAAAATAGGTTAAATAATAAATAATGTTGATGATTGTGAAATCTAGGCTATAGTAGGCTAATAAAAGTATTTTATTAAATGAATTCCTGCTGCCTTCATGGATTAAATACTGGACTTCCAATTCAAGGTTTAACCGCTTTTACATGTCATTGCGCAATGGTGTCACACGAAAATAGCCGATCAGAGCCTCACAAATTCATATTCATCCACTTTTCCACCAGGGTTAAACCTATTCTGTTCTTTTTTTCCTTAATGTTGAAACAGTTCAGAGTGTTTCCACTGGAAATGAATTGGTTCAGAAGTTCTGAACCAATTCATTTCCAGTTCCGAAATCAACGTTTAGCGTTCTGATTAAATCAGAACGCTAAACGTTGATTTCGGAACTGGAACCAGAAATAATTTTCGGATTCATAAAAACTGGAAACCAAAGTGGGTGTGTCATTATTCTACTGGTTGACACTGGGTATGGGCACATATGAACTTCCATGAGCTTCCTAAAGACGTGTGTCCGCCTGGCTTCTTTCGTTTTTTTAGAATAGAAGTGAAGGGAAAATAAGCTCCAAGCACATTGCCGCGGAGGCAAGCTTCCAGGAAACGCTTGCCTCCGTCGCATTGTGCCACGTGGGTGGAGCTTATTTTCCCTTCACTTCTATAAAGAAAAATATGGAAGAAGCCAGGCGTCTTTTGTCCGCTCATGTCGGCGCAATTGTGCTCGGGCTGACTACCTGCCACATAATGTGTGAAGAAATGTATTTCCTGTCCTGGTATGAGTGTTGAAAGAAAATGAAATGTAACACTGGGTGATAACAAGGGAATATATTTGTTAAAATATGGCTGAATATTTAACTTTGAAATGTAGTGTACAGAAAATATGTTTTGAATTGTTTTGTGTAGTTAAACCATGGTCATTCATTCCAAGGTTTGAACATAGGGGGAGCTGTGGGGAAAAAGCATGTTAGCAATAGTTCCAGGAAGTGAGGTATCAGGAACATCTATAAAATAACAGGAAGTGAGGCTGCGGCGGCCAGGGCAGGAGTTCAATTTTAGGTGGTTTGTCAAAGAGACTCTTAAAGCCAATACTAAACCAGAACTCGTTAAACTTAGTTTGACCAAAGAACTTTGTGAAGGAGAAGAAGAAAAGTTTGGCAAAGGAACATTTCTGACAGTTTAAACTCTAAATCAATTTAGAGCTTTTGGACAACCTGCTGTGGCCTCCAGATGTGAAGGTTGGGTGAGGAATATATTTCTTTCCTTTTGTGAGCAATCCATTGCCTTTTTCTTTTCTGACTTTGGATTAGCAACCTACTTGATTTTTGATAAATAGAAGATCTACAGGTTTCAATTTGATTACTTTTGGGATTGACATTGAAAGGGACTTTGCAATGCAGGAAAGAAATCTCAGTTTGAAGTTAACATTTGTATTTTTTGCAATCTTCCAGTTTAAGTGAGATGAAGATTTAATTTCAAAAGCAACAGTATATAGAATTACTGATGCACGTACAGGACCATTTATTTATTTTAGTTCTTTAATATATCTTCTTGGACATACAATGTTACAGTTCCGATTGTTATACATGTAACGGCAGGTAGGTAGTGTCATAGCTGGCTCTTGCCATGACAAACATGAGGAGCAGGAGACAGATGCAACGTTGAATATATATTTATTAGATAGTTACCCTGATACAAAAAGCTGAATGAACTGGAGGACTGACTGAGATAATACAAATAATGATAGAAGGATCCTATGGGGTGTGGAGTCAGTATATCAGTGGTGTATGGATGTGTGGAACATGGTGTGGTGCATGTGTGGATGGAAAGAATAACTTAGACATAATGGACAAGCATGGAGAGCTAAAGCAAAGGTGGAGGCTCCAGGTCTGCCTCCTCTGGGACTCCCTGTGGAATGGCAGGGACACTGCTTTTATAGCCAGGGAGACACCGGGCCCAGGTGCTCTCCCATCAGCCATCAGCTGCAGTGCCCCACCCAGGCTCACCTACAGGGTGACAGTTAGGCAGGCAACAATGCATAATAGCTATAAGCCTATGTGTGGGGCATGACACCCCCTCCCTTAAAGTCGTGGTCCCACTAGGAACCACGGCTCCCCAAACATTTCAGATAATTAATAAATAACTTTAAATTGATCAAGATAACAATTTAGACATAGCCAATTAAGTGCACTTTAACAATTACATTTTACACGTTAACATTAGTTATTACTAGGGATGTCCCGATACTGTATCGGTATCGGGAAAAGTATCGGATCGGCCCTTATTTGTCATATCGGTTCATATCGGTATCGGCGATACTGTATCGGTGTCAGAAAAGTATCAGTATTGGCCCTTATTTGTCATTATCGGTATT
>OOFJ01029115.1:0-11406 GCA_900323375.1 Benthosema glaciale
AATGATATACTGTACGTCCCTAGATCCTTCCCCAAGATTTTATTATGCATTATTGTGCTGTATCCCATTAAAGGGACACTTCACCGTTTTTTCCAAAAAATATATGTTAGAAGAACATTTAGAACACTTCCCTGGGGGTCTTTATGTGTGTAATATGTGGTTTTAGATATTTTAGATTTTAGCAGTGAGCCCAGTGTCTCTGATGTCATTGACACTACTTCCTGGACTACATGTTGTCTCAGTAAGACAGCCCTTCCCCTATCTACAAGGATAGGGGGAGCATTATGGGAATTGTAGTCCAGGAGTGAGTGTTGATTAAGACCCCCAGTAAAGTGTTCTAAATCTTCTAAATGTCATTAACATATTTATTTTTGCAAAAATGGTGAAGTGTCCCTTTAAAGGAGCATTCAGTGATTTGGGTGATTTGGAAAAAAAAACGGTCTGCCCCGGTAAGAAGATGTGCACATGCACACGCTCTACAGTGGGGGGAATCGCAACAGGCCAACAGCACGTGTACCAAGGACCGCCCCCACTCAATCATGATTGGAGGAAGGCCCCTCTCTATCCTGATTGGATGAAGGCTTTCTCACCCGCCACCAAAACCAAAGCTAGGGTTTTTTTTTACCCCAGGGGTTCACTGGGGACAGGGAGGAACTTCTTATATGGTCAGCACACACTATAGTCGGGAGGATTATCCAAAAAGGGGAAAAAAGTGATATTTTAATTAAGTGAAATCACTGAATATACCTTTAAAGCCGGGAAAGCATCTGTGTCATTTTTGATTTTAGAACTCTGCTATTTTACCAGATTTTACAATGTGCTAGTTTATAAGGCATTCTAATTCCTTTATTAATGGATTCATTATTATGCCTGCAGGTTCCATCACCAAGCTCTCGTGGAGCTGAAGATTCTGGACGCGGTGAAGAGGAAAGACAAGGACAACCTGCACAATGTGATCCACATGAAAGAGTACTTCTACTTCCGCAACCACCTCTGCATCTCCTTCGAGCTCCTCGGGTGAGAGCACACACGCTGTCATTATAAAAGATACTGTATATAAAACACAAAGTAACTAATACATAATTAAAGTTTTCATGTAATCGTAGTGGAGTAGAGTATTGACAAATGAAGAGTTGTACTTGTGACACAATATGTTAAAGTAAAGATTTAGAACACTTTCCTGGGGTAATACTTGTTTCCTTGCGTCACAAGTATTACATGTGACGCAAGTAAATGTACTTAAGTTACTTTCCAACACCGATGGTCGGTGACCTCACCTGGTGCTAGAGGACTCTGAGTCAGCACACTCAATTTACGTAATTGCTGCAGTGTGTTTACGATGCTGTTCCACTTCACGGTACCAGCTTCCAACTCCACTGCACATGTCTTGACCCGGCTGCTCTATTTGGTTTTCCAAACCAGCAAAGCCTCGTACTGTATACTGAAGGAAAATGCATTCAGTTTGTGGATGAATCGAAGTGATCATTTTCGCAATCGAGTACCTGTAAAAGTGCACATCTCTAGAATCACTCATAGGTCCTAGATTTCACACTCTTCACTGTTATCTTCACCGCCCTACAGTATAAGACAGTTGTAGAATGATGTACTGCATCTAACCTAACAACTAAAATCTTCTCCATGGCACAACATATGTTAAAATGGGGGTCTCATTTGGGGGTCATTTGCAGCAAATTTGTTTGAGAATGATGACTTTTAGAAATCCTTGATAACCAGTTGTCTGCATTGGAGAAACAAAGTATGTCGTACCAACCGTAGTGGACACTGATAATTTGTAGAAAGTACATGCATTATTAGAGTAATTTACTCTAAGTACTTTACTTGACTACTTTAGTAGATTACTTAAACTCAAGTACAAATTTGTCTGAGCAAACCTTCACTTGTAGTTAGGTAATATTTGACCAGGAGAATCTATACTCTGACTGACGTACTTTGCCCACCACTGATGAAGACCAACAATCTGCTGTGGAAAACTACCGTATCTGGTACCAGAAGCCAGGAGAGTAGAGCACACGACCCCCAGGTTGAGAACCCCTGAGTAGAGCTAAGACCGGTACCACATAGTGGGAAATGCAGGATTGCTTTCATGCCTCCATATCTAGCAGGAACAGAAGATAGTTTTGTGTAGCTGACAGCTTCCAATGACCTTTTAGAGGGCGATTTGGGACCAGCACCTTGTCTTGTGTTACGGTCACTGAATCCCTTAGTTAATGCCTTGATTATGGCCCTATCTCTTTACCCTGCTTGCTTCATAGTGACTGTGAGTGAAGGCTCCTGTTACACCGCCCAAAGAAGATTATGCTTATTACCACGTAGCAAGAAATAGCAGGAGGGCACGTCCCTCTATCCGTCCCCAGAGAAATCACGTAGCCACGCGGATTGTTTCCAGTGTATGAGTTTAACAGTTCCGAGTTTATGGTTCCGGTGCCAAACTATTTTTATTTAGTATGTGTCAGCCGCAACTGTAGACTAACACATCACATTTAGCATGTATTTTTATTCAGTCTGTTTATTCTGGGAGGACGAATAAATACATAAATACATCATTTTTTCTAGGGAATACTGTTAAGCCTGAAAGTAGCAGACCTTACAAGCTCAAATGTGTCACATACAGTACGTTGTGAACTTGTACTGTAGGTCTGCTATTTTCAGTGCATGACACGGATGATGGGGCGTGAATTAACTTTAGATTCCACTGTACTATATTGTCTCTGTTGGGTGGAAACCTCATAGGCCTTTGTAAATCTGTTAATGACGGCCTACTTGTAAATCAAGTAGGCCGTCATCTTTTCGTAGAATTACCAGTACCTGTGGACTCCCAGACCCAGGTTCAAGTGGGATTGTTCATTCAAACCACATTCGTATCCATCCTTCATTATAATCTGAACTACTCGCTTGTTTCATGACTGCATCTTTCACGGCTATAACACTGTTGCTGTGTGGGGAAAAAGAAAAAAATGAACCTGTCCACATAGAACTTACATGGTGAACACCAGCCAGATGATGTCACAGCTGGCAATCTTTCTCGCGCGTGGGACTGACGTGAAAAGTGCTCCGTATGATTGAAGGCCCTGTGTTATGTGTTGTTTGACAGGGTGAACCTGTACGAGTTGATCAAGAAGAACAACTTCCAGGGCTTCAGTCTGCCTCTGATCCGACGCTTCGCCCACGCTCTCCTGAAGTGTCTTCAGATGCTGCACAGGGAGAAGATCATTCACTGTGACCTCAAGCCGGTAGGCCCTTCTTCTTCTTTGACTTCTTCTTTTTTATTACCATTCTTTAAGATATATTTTGGGCTTTTTGCCCTTATTGATATTGTACATTTTTGACAATGTGCGCCTATAATTACATACTCAAAATAGGGATGCCAGGTTGAAAGTGGTTAACATTATGGAATGTGCTATAGAAGAAATCTGATGATGCTACTGCTAGAGCTAGAGCCCCCATTAGGGTAGTCAAGCTGTACTACATAATATTAGACCAACTTTACCCCTACCCTACTACGCTGTGACTGTACGGTACAACAGCACCCCCTGCAGTCTATAAAGAAATCCTGTGTGGAATAATGTTCACCCTCTGTTTCTGAACAGGAGAACATCCTGTTGTCGCAGAGAGGGCCGGGGGGAAACATTAAAGTGGTGGACTTTGGTTCTAGCTGTTATGAACAGCAAAGAGGTGAGTGCTTAAAATAAATCCATAACACAAATGTCCGAAACTGTTGCTTTTCGTGATTCAAATTCGAAAGCATCACCGTGTTTCGATGCTTTTGTGTGATGCTCTAATATGATCAAGTACGGCGTTGAGGTACAGAAAAACAAAACAAAAGTTAGAACATTAATAATATTAATAATAATGTTTATATTCCTAAACTGATATGTATTTTATCGTGACAATAGTGTAAAAAGCAAATGCGAATAAAATGCATTCCTTCCTACCAATTCCTTTCTCCCCTTAGTGTACACGTACATCCAGAGTCGTTTCTACCGCTCCCCGGAGGTGATCCTGGGTCAGCCCTATAGCATGGCCATCGACATGTGGAGCCTGGGCTGCATCCTGGCGGAGCTGTACACGGGATACCCCCTGTTCCCTGGGGAGAGCGAGGTGGAGCAGATCGCCTGCATCATGGAGGTACTCATTTGTTCTCTCAAAGCTGTAATAGTAACACGCTCATGCAATCAAATGGGCACCATGCACACACACCATTTTGGAAAGAACTTGGGCCCCTTCCCTACTTCCTTGAAGTTTGTTCACAGGTGTTACCAATGATATTAATGAAGGCTCTGTTCCATTCTCTGGTCAAACAGAGTCAGGTGGGTGCTGCTAACTTCTGGGAACTCATACAAATGTAGATTTCGGTGCTGCGATTGTGCAAGTTGGCTCACTGGAAACACTGCTGCACAACTGGGCCTAAAAGTGTCCTTGAGTGGGTTCCAAATGGCCTCGGAGTCGTACGCCTGTCACTCTTGAGAGTGTACAAATGGAACCATCCCACCACCCTTATGGGGGTCCCTGAAATTAAAACGTTTGAAAACCACTGTAATGACTGTATACTAAATGGAACAGAGCCTTAATTAACATCATCGGTAACACCTGTGTGAAGGAAGTAGGGAAGTGGCCCGGCATTAGGAAGAGCATAGATCATAGAGCCCATTGAAACATTGTCCCAAACTAATATCTGTCTGACTCACAGTATAAGGGACCTGTGTTGCTTCAATTCACAGGTTCTTGGATTGCCTCCAGACGATTTCATTGAGACAGCATCTAGAAGAAAGTTGTTCTTTGGTGAGAACTTTTGTGTAGTTTTACAAATAAGACGCGCAAACGCGGGACAAGAACGCAGTGTATTTGAAGTCCGTCAAAATTATATTGTTTTGTATATTTGGTTAATCTATGCAGGGCTCTCTGTAATTTTCCCTTTGGTGTATGTAACCAAAAACTTTTGTGTAGTTTTATGAGCATACATTGGCTAGTTTCTACAACAATGTTGTAAGACAAAAAAAAACAGAGCTTAGAAGGTTAGTCAGACTACTAATTTATTAAATTATTTTGTTTTAAATGTTAATGTTTTCAAAATATATATGCTTCTTGATTATTTGATTATATCAAAAAAGTAACCATTAGAATAATCGCTAAGAAGATCATCAATAGTGATAAGTGAACCCTGTGTTTGATAACTTTCCTGCAGACTCCAAGGGCAACCCCAGAAACATCACTAACAGCAAAGGAAAGAAACGCAAGCCCAACTCCAGAGAGCTGTCCACAGTACTGAAGACTAGCGATGCTTCTTTCCTGGACTTCATTCAACGCTGCCTCATGTAAGTTACCTACACGACATATTTGTTAACAAGAATCTTTTGTTTGAAATCAGACTCACATTAATCCGTAGATCAACGGAAACTGGAAAAATAAATTATCTTACGAGCATCGAGCTGTATAGACCAGAGATTCTCAAAGTGGGTGACTTCCCCTAGGAGTCTTTGAGGGGGTTCCAGCACCTCAAATTAGTATAAAAAATAACGCGTGCATTAATGACGATAAAGAACACCATCTTGTGTAATATCGCTTAATTAACATGTTTGAGAACCATTGGTCGTCAAACTTTGTCTGTGCTTTTCTAGTTGGGATCCGACCAAACGCATGACCCCAGATGAAGCTCTACAGCACCAGTGGATCATGGACGGAAATTTCAACCGAGTCCGGCCCCGAACCATGAAGCCACCAGTGAGGAAAGCCTCAGAGAGCTCGACCACTACAGAAAGCACCTCTGAGCACAACTCTCGCAAGCCACTTAACAACAGACCAGGTAGGGCCACAATTCTCCTAGTAATCATTAATGTAGATTTTGTACAACCCTTTTTTTTGGTTGTTTTTTTCTAGACCCGTAGCGGGGAGGTGTGAACTCGAAGAAAGCGAACACTCCTTTTTCAAGCTGACTGATTTTGCATACTATAACATAAATATATATACACAGGTATACACACTGTAACGTAATATCTCTCTCTCTCTCTCTCTTTCTCTGAATATACTGTAATAACTTATATCGGTATGTTTCCACCACACAGGGGTCAACTCAGAAAGCAACAGCAGTGACAAACTGAAGAAAGACAACTCTACCACCACACAAACCATAACCAAGATGGCCCCCGCTGAGCGCCTGCGGCCCATAGGGGCCTCGGCGGAGGAGGAGGTGTGTGAGGGCCGGAACAGGGTCTCCACGGACACCAAAACACAGGAGACGGGCGGAGAGAGGTCCGTTCACATCATCATCAAGTCTCAACAAGAAGTGGGCTCGGACCGAGGACAGAGCAGTGAGGAGCCGTCTCCATAGAGTGGTATGCAGGACAGGAAGGACGTAAATGTCTTGGCTATTTTCCACTACAACAACTATACTGAAGTGAACCGTGTTGCGCCGTGTAAAGTATTCCAGAGGCTCTGGATTTGTTTCCATAACGCTATGGCTCCGTTTCAGATAAGGTTCTCAGGGACTAATTAGGGCCCTGCTGAGTAGAGTTCTGGGAACGCAGAACTGATACTGTACTTTCTAAATGTTTAAACATTTGTGAAAATAGTCCATCTACAAGCCAACGATGCATTGTGAGATTTTATGTATACAGGCTTTATATTCTGGTTATAATGGAAACAACAACAACACAAAAAAAGCATCACAGAATTTCACGTGTTCAGGTTATGGAAGGTTCTGGCTTGGGTTCCCTTCGTAGTGGAAAAGAGCCATTTGCAGACGGGAGGAGGAAGTTGGCATCTGTCGACATAAGGCCTATGGGATTTTTGCATTTGATTATTATAATTTTTTTGTATTGTTGCTGAAAATCAGCTCTGTGGCAAATACAGGTTTATGATAGTTACACGTTTTGTACAGCAAGATAATAACTAAGTGAACAGCACTTTTATGATTTTTGAAGAGTTCATGCTATTGGAAGAAGTAAAAGGCGATACACGGCATGATCACCACTACTAAAGGTCTGAGTTCATTTTTAAGAGATGTAAAACCTTCAATTTTCACGAGTGAGGTATAGACTTTTTATGAGGTAGGACAAAGCACGAAACTCGCTCTCACTTGTGTTAACTGCAAACCTAATTTCAGGCATCTGACAAAAAACATATTCTTCCAGCTGATGGAACCAGAATGTAAAAAAAAAACCTCACTTACAGGTTATAAAACTTTGGCACTCTAAAGTTTTCTAGTTGCCTGAATTCAACGTAGACACATGGAGACCTCTGGTTTGACACTGGCAAAGCCAGCACTGTATTTCCACCCAGCTTCATGCGGGCATTGATGGAAGTATTGTGCACCAAAGTGGTCACTGTGAACGTGTCATTGCTGATGCCGGCCTGTCAGCAATATATTCTGTGCAACAATGTCTGACAATGTGCATGTTTGACTAAAAACAGCCATATTGCAACTGTAACACATTTTAGGTCTCTTCCCTTTTATTTAGAGCAGGACTCTCAACCCTTTTCATTTCAAGCACCCTCAGTTTGATATGCGTTAGGCCACAGGCCACAATTTGCTATGAATTTAATTTCCGGGACCCAATCTACAATGTAAAAGCCTCTGTTAATTTAAACAAATCCATTAGGTTCCATTTGCATGTACACTCTCAGAGTAACAGACTTGTAAGGTCCATTTGGTTCCTAAGTATGACGCCCTGCAGGAACCCCCTGCGGTGGGTTGTTCTTTATCCACGGGCACGGCTGTACCAATTCCACTTCTGTCTTTAGCGACTTATATTATCATAAGGTGAGAAGTTCGGCCACGCGGGAGAGACTCGGAGTAGAGCCGCTGCTTCTTTGCCTGGAAAGGAGCCAGCTTAGGATAAGCGGTTGAAGATGTATGGATGGATGGACATACAGTACGTAAAAAGAGGGGCATGGATTATTGTTTTATTAATGTTATAAGCGGGGTGGAAATTTCCATTTTTAACATGTCCGGTGTGTATATGATAGTGAAATCAATCAAACCTTTCAAACTTGTCATAAAGGTATGAGGGTATTGGTGTCCGACCTGTCAGCTATGTGTCTCCTAAAGTGGTATGTAGTACACTATGTTCAGCTGTCATGGTTGAAAGATATGAACATGCTGCAATGCTCTAAATAGTTCAAAACAGGAACACAGCGTTAGTCGTTTGCTTTATGGGTTCCATGCTGTACATTGAGTTTTTCTTTTTCTTTTTTTACATGAAGCTTGGATTTCAGACAGTACAGTAGACAGCACCTTGTATATACTGCCCCCTACTAGCAGCTGTGTTTATTGCATGACTTAAAAATGAGAGTTAAACAAAACATCATGCGTATGGGTTTCTTTCTCTTTTCCTTTAAACATAATTTTACTGTCAATGGAATGACTTATTCAAGTTTTGAAGATTTGTGTGCAATAAAGGCTGAGCCAAAAATAGCATTTTTATTTTTTAAATGTATAAAAAATGTGCCCTGTCAAAAGCATCTACTTGTTCTAACTGCTAAGTCTAGAATGAGGTTGACGCAAGTGTAGAATGAGGTTGATGATTACATTTATCACTTATTATGGCATAATATGCATAACATAATATTATGTTATTTGACTGTTTCTGTATATTTCAACCATTGTAACAATCAAATCATGGCATATTTGTATTAGCATTTATTTACTGTACATATTGTCTGGTATAATTTTCTATTATATTTACTTTAATGCAGAGCATAAGAAAATTGCAGGTTAACAAATATTATAGACAAGGTTCTACTTGTTGTGTTGTAATTGTATGGGATATATTGATATGTCTGTGCTATTCCTGATATTTTTTACCTTTAGACACAGAGACAATCGTTTTATTGATAGTTTGTGCCTTGCAGTATTAGAATTCTTGCACTTTACGTTTGTGTGTGTACTGAATACCAGAGCTGTGCAATGTGTTTAGGATGACTCGATCTGTCTACTCTGGAACCCATTTATTCACAAAATATGAATAAAAGGCATTTCATCCAAGGTTTCAAAACACTGCTATTGTCAACTGTCATGATAAATGGCATTTCATTCAAGGTTCCAAGTCATACTAACAACTGTTATAGCAATGTTTATTTATATACTTGATCTTTTCACTTCATCCTCTTGTCTGAATTGAAATTATAACTCACTAAACCACAGAGATACAACACACCTGGACATTAAGATCCATACAGCACAACTTCAATGGAGCACGCAATTTGAGATGTGTTGGGTACAGTTTGTAAACTCGAAAAGTCAAGAAAGTAATTTTCATGTATTTTATGATGAAATGAAATAAAAACATTGTTTCGAAAGGAATGTCTCACGACTATTGACTTCTTGGCTATTTTATTATAGCAGTCTGTAAGTGTAATTGTATCTGTCAATATGATGCACCACCTCTCACTCTCATAGACATGAACACACCCATCTTGCTCTTTAATGCCTACCAGTAAGCCCCATTATGCAATTGTCAAGTAACAAACTACAACTGGGCTAAACTAAACTTGTCACTGTATATAAGAATGATATTCATCGTTGTGCTGAGATCTCTCTCTAACACATACAGTACGCTCTGATCTTTTAGTCCTTTCAAAAAAATCCACTTCGTTCAGAAGCAGGTGTGTTGGACAGTGACATCCGAAGGCGAAGCAATCGTGAAAAGTTATTTCATTTCGTTTTAGTTCAAATTGGCAGATGTTTATACTATAGGTCACTCTGACATCTGGAGAATACAGTAGGCTACAGGCTCAGACTCAAAATCAGATTGGAACCCATTTGGTCAGAGGGATCAAAACATCTGTCAACTTGAATAAAAACTGACGCTGTTGAATTCTGTTGTGTGCAGGATCTTTTGTTCATGAGATACTTTTTTCATGCTTTCTTCAGTCCTTTCTAAAAATTAAATGAGTGAAATTGTGAGACATGTAACATTCTTCTATTTAACCAATAGTTAAATTAAGCTCTCTGGTTCCAAAATAATTTAAGTGGTTGTGGTGGAGCTGCTGCTATTGGATCAATATGTCTATGGGTCATAAACTCTTGTTGCAAACTTGCCTCAACACTATAAGATTTTGGTGCTATTTGGATAAATTTGGCTATGATGGTGCAGAATGCAGATGCTAAATGGAGTCTCTCTCTGCATCTTCTTCAGCCCCCCAGCATCAGGACCACGACTGATTGGACTTCAAGCACCTCCAGTCCTCCACTGCATATTAACTCTCAGACCTGAATCATGAAGAGGCAAGGCATGAAGAGTTGAAAGTGGAAGATGGTGTAGTCACTGTAGTGCAAAATATAATAGGAAATGTCAATCACGCGCAGTCGTACAATTTGAACCAGCCCGCTTGCCGTTCCAACAGTAAGTAGTTGTAAAGATGGCGGTCGCTGTGCTAGTTGGCCGTCCTGTGAGTGTCCTTCCTAAGATTACAAGTGAGTCGCAACTAAACAATAACACATATTTGGTTTGTCGACACGTTTAAGCAACGTGTTTTTTAAATGGTTTACTTTTGCATGGAGTCACAACGTGGTGAGCTGTCGGCGACATTGTTGCCTTATATGTGACCTTGCTAACAGTCTGAGCTAGCTACAGCTGCCAATAACGTTAGCCCCATTAGCATCTGTTTTAGACAACATTTGCTAAACAAAACCTACAAACCAACATGTTGAATGCTATATGTAATATCTAGATTTACTAATGACCAAGCTGATGATGACACATGGGCGCTATTCGGGTGTTGTACTGTGTGTTGTCATTGTGGATTTGTGAAGCAAATGACATGATTTCGGTGTGTGTTGTTGATCAACACATTTGTGTAATCTACTGTTGATTAGCTGCCGAAAGCAACGTGGACGCTATATCTGCTTGTCAAATACGAGCTGTACACTACTATATACTACTAACTACAGATTCAAGTATGTGTCACAATCCCAGTGTACCTACCTGTAGTTTTTAATCTCTGGTCCATAGCTCCAGTGCTTCTATGATTCTGCCCTACTGCAAGGCAGAATCATAGAAGTAGTGGAGCTATGGACCAGAGCTATTCCACTGCTTCTATGATTCTGCCTTGCAGTAGGAAGAATCATCATTAGAGCATAACACATTTATTTATGTTTGCGTTGTGGCTTATAAACACACAATTCAAAGGGTAGACGTGCCACACAAATATACAAAGAAATTTGTACCTTAATCAAAACAAATTGTTGTACTATCATATCATGGCCAAAATAGGCTATATTTATATAGCCTATATTAAGTTAGTTTGTTGGAAAGAGTCATTCATCTACAAGCTCACAGTCACATATTTCCAAATTTTGTGAACATTTCAACATGGAAACAATTACAACGATTATTTTTATCTCAAATAATTTCCATGAGGTGACTCTGTAATACAGTAGTTGTGACT
>OOFJ01029126.1:0-16557 GCA_900323375.1 Benthosema glaciale
GGCGTGGCCGCCTCACTGAAGAACAGTGAAGATTGGGAGGAATAAAGGCTAATGGTTATGCTAGATAGAGCCTGATTTCCATTGTTGCGTTGTTGTTGTGTTGTCGCACCGTTTCGCACGTCTCGATCCTCGCAATACAAATGTTAATGTGCACATTAACACTCATCAACTTGCATGGAGCATACACGCACAGTCACACACACCGTCAGTTTCTTTAAAACTTAGTGCACACTGGGGCTCTCCCAGTCCCGAGTCCAGACAGCCAGGTACGTTCACAAAACATAAACAGACAACGTCCGCAAAACGAAGTTGTTAATACAGTTTTTCCCCAGCCAGACACCAACCAACCAACCATACAATAATTATAAGTAAATGTTGGATTGTGGATTTACCTTTCATCTGAACATCAGTTTCAAGGTCCGGGGACCACCAGTGGATTTATAATATCAGCATTCAGTTCATTTCTCACAGCCTACATATGCGCATGGTGAAAATAGTTGATCTACAAGCTCACAGCTTGTAGATCAAGCTATTACTTCAACAAAAACTACTACTTTGACGCATGCGGGCCACACACAGCCAATTAATTGACATTTCAATTCTTGTTTCTTGTTTGGTCTCCTCCTCTTCTCCTTCACGAAGTAACGATACAATGCAAAAAAAACTAAAAAACTAAAAAGAATCACCCACAATCAATCCACATGACCATATTTGGGCATAATCTGGGCCCCCAGACAAACCCAGAGACAACTTGAAAGATAGAACCGAAATTAATTCAAATCATCAAACCACAATTTGGGAATGATTTTGCAGATTACGAATTAACTTTCTGTATATTGGTTCAGGAGACAGGAGCCCATAGCGTAGAATATAAAAACATAACACTACAGGAGCCTGCTGTCCCAGTGGTTCTGATCAGACAGAGAGGCCCCACACATCTTTTGAAGAATTACCTATACAGTGGTTGGGTGACTTTGCCCTGTATGACCGGGTATGGATCCCTATATACGCCATGCACGTTGTATGGCCCACACACACCTGTGCACACCTGGACACATGTGAACACTCAAATTAACTTAAATTAATGTCCCTTCACAACCACCACTGTTTGCACACGCGTGCACACATCGAGTATGAAGGAACCAAACAAGCCATAGGCTTACATGGGTTTAAATCCTTTTAGCAGACCATGTACATGGTACTTTCCTGTGCTAAAGTATTCAATTGATCAATCAATCTCTCTCTCTCTCACTCACACGCATGCACGTGCGCGCGCGTGCTCGCACACACACACACACACACACACAATTACTGTTCACTGGGGTTGTGAAAGTGGCCGCTTCCCCATTTTTCCTGTTCGCCATCCTGAAATCATGAGGTTTCAAACAAGCAGTCCTCCTCACATGCATGCCATGTGCAAATTGTGCATACAACATTTAATTTCACTAGAAAATAAATCCTCCATATTTCAATAGTAGGCATACATAGTTGTGTAATGTTACAATATAGCAATGCATTATACATAGGTTATTATACCTTATAATAGAACAACAAAGTAGTCACTAGTTAAGTCAGTACTGTACTTTCGCCTTATTTATAACTATGACTTTCACCCATTGGATATGGAGGTATGAGCATAATACAATTGCGTTTTGGGAATGGGAATAATAACATAACATAATTGCATCATTGCGTCATTATCATGTGGCAACCAATGGATGAGGGACTATCATGAAGATAATATGTAGGCTTTGAAGCAACATGCAAAATCCATCACGAATGTCGACAACTTAAATTTCCTTATGCGTGTTTGTCTTTGCTATTATGCTATTACGCATCTATAAGCATAATATAAAAAAATAAAGCTTGTATGTTGTATGTAGAGAATGTGGAGTAGGGAGGGTTATATGTTATTAAATAAAACTCGATGGCCAAAACTGTGTGCAGCATCGGTCTGATAGTGACTGAGGGCTAAGAGACTCTTTAAATTGCATCACCCCACACTTTTTAAACGGGGGAAAAACGAATTCTCAATGGAAACTATTTAAATTCCTGCCTGTTCGCTCAGTCAGAATAGTTTGTTTTTTCTTTTAATACTTTGTTTTCTTCTTTTCATTGTAACATTACACAACATAACGATGTGTCTTCTTTGTGAAAACACTCCAGGGTAAATGCATGTTGACAGAGCTATAGACTGTTCTGTCTTGACAACATACTCACGTTCTCCGTTATCTTGGACGTTCACCCACCGCAGCACAACGACAAACCAAGAAGTTGGACTTCGCATAACGGAAATGCGTTGTGAAGCACTTAAAGTGTCTAAAACTGTCTCTGAAGAACAACACATACACTAGTGTGGTCGAAGAATGCCAGCGTGCTAAAAAGTCCGTTGCCTTCTCTCTCATCGTGAGCGCATTCAACAGACCCTTCGTGTTAAAGGAGAAAAAAAGAAAAAAAAAGAAAAGAAAAAAAACTTTCAGGAAGGAAACTTAACTTAAACGCGGAAAAAAAGTGGCGACTCTCCTCATTTCCGCTGTCATAAATGTGCCTGAGGTCCATCTGCGTTAGACCATAACTCTATGCGTTACACTACACACATTCTGTCCACCATCTTATTTCCGCTTCTGACACGAAGACCAGTAGCCGTTCAAAATAAAGGGTCAACGGGTATCGTTCTAAAAACCAAGTGGGGAGGTATAGAGAGACGAGTTACGTACGGCGCAGCTAATGCCTGATAAAATAAATAAATAATAATACTTAAAAAAAAAAAGACACCAGACATTGAATTAGCTGCCATTCTAAATCTTGTCATAACCATGGGGGTCTTTGTGTTTATATATGTAGAGTTACAGTTAAATAATGTGTCAACTCAATATGGTCGGTGTGGCACTTCATGAAGTAGAATACGTATATATAATAATATCATAAAACAACGGATATGCAATTCGTGATACAAAACGAAAACAGATCATTTTCCAAGCCTGTGTAGATATGAATATGAGCTTTTACTTTGAAAACAACGGACCTCGCAGGTGGCTGTGTCACTTTCAGCAACTTGACGTGGCCAGGATAACAAGCAGCTATGTGGTCTAGTAGTGTGCGAGTGTGCGATGAATAAAATGCCGCAACTCAGAAGTAGAGCAAGTCTGGCCTATCTTCAATTATTCAAATGGTTAAAGATCATATTCCCACTGCTAGTCGAGGGCTTTGTGTACTTATTAATAATTTATTGCAGAAATGTTAGTCTAATCAAATAAGATTATGTAAATGAGAAATTGACATGGCAAAGAAAAATAAAGTAATGCATCCACGTGACGTAACCAATACTCATAACTATGCCTAAACAATATCACGCCATCTATGTAGCCTAAACAGATTCTGCTATTCTGAATTATTAGAATCCTTCATCATGTCGGGGTAAATAATCTGCATTATGCACAGCACACACCCAGCCATAACCATCATGAATGATCCTCACCCTCTAAAATTGATACAGAGCGACATCTGGCGGGAGCTGGCTAGATTATAACAAAAGGTGTTTTTTTCTCTGGGTACAGTATGATGATAGCACATCATAGTTCAGTGCTTCCTAAAAGTAGAAAAGAAAATAAGGTCCGCACACTGGAATAATCTCCAAAGCTTTATTTTTTTTAAGGTTCCTACCATATAGTGGACATATGTCCACTATTTTTAAGCTTTTGAGCTTATACCAGTGTGTGGACATTATATTTTCTTTTCTATTATTTCAGCCCAGGACCTGGTGTTTAGTTAGTATAGTGGATGTGTGTGCTCTCTATTGTATCTTTCTGTGCTTCCTACAAGTCCCATGACCATATTTGCATGCACTGTCATACAGATTTGTTTTTTTCCTGTTGCCAAAATATACATGCAAATGCAAAGAAAAACTATTTTCTTGTAGAGATGGGCTAGAATAAATCTAATCCAATACTGAAACATTTTAAACCCATACAATACAGTGATTAATAATGTGAAATAATGCTGTCCACAAGGAGGCAAGGCAGTCTCAACACTGTTTATTGATTCAAATCATTCCCATGTGTTTAAATATGATCGTTATTAAAGAATATAGGCCTACCATTTGGAAACAGCTCTGGAAGCTTGAATTGTGTGTATGTAGGCCTACTACAAGTGATCTGATACATGAATCAGATCTTTATTTTATTTTAAGTAGAGGTGCATCTGCGTTGTTTTTACGGTTTTACCTCCTCATTTGGCACTCTTATTTAGAAATATTGAGGAAATATAGTTAAATTGATGTTTGAGAAATAAGTTTGAGGAAATGTCACAATCAATATTTACAAAGTTCAACTGCTAATACTGTATCATAACTATATTAGCTGGCCCTATAGCATATTGTCTCAAAATTGCTGGCATTTATAATCACAAACCCAAATGTACCGTTCATTTTACACCACATTGGAACATTCATTTAACTGAAATGAATACACTCTAGAGTTAAATTAATATATAAAAATGTTAAAATACATAAAGGAAAATAGACTTAAACTTTGGAATTTACCATGTATTACAGTATTTGTCTTTACAAGGACAGTATAAGTCAAGACATGATAGTAGGCTTACCTTGGAACTGAGTCATTGTCAATTTGTCACAACTAAAGTCTGATCTCTACTTAAGCCAAATATATACCTTGTAATATGATGTACAGACCAAAAAATGTCGATCTACAAGCTCACAATGGCGTATTGTGAGCTTGTATGCCATTGTATTGTGGGAGTACAAATTAGGCATAACAGATTGCACCATGACATAACTTTGGCAAAAAAGTGATTATGAGTTGCACTGTGATTATGGCAACAGTGCACAGACTGACAGAAAGGCACATGTAAAAGTAAAAAAAAAAAGAAAAGAAAAAGACAAATTGTCATGCATGTGAGCAAAGGTAATACATATTGCATGGCACCCTTCTCCAGAGTCCAGACTACTGGTGTTTCCAAAGAGGGGTGCTCCCCAGGCCCTCTAATAACATTGAACTATTATGTAGTGTACCCTCAAGAATTGGTGTACTGTACACAATACCACTTTGACAACCAAGAATCGAGTGATTTAAAGTTTTTGTTGATTCATATATCCCATATTTAGTCATTTACCCCACGTAGTTCCTTTCACCTCCACCCCCTCTACTTGGTAGTCTTGGGGAGGGTATGGGCATCCATGTGTCCACCAGCTGCTTATGTTCAGAGTTTCACCAGGCAGGCATAATGCATGCGGAGGAACACGCCATCCCTGCCTGTTGCGCTCCTTGCTGAACATATCACTAGTGCAGTGAGCGATATCGCTCTCCCCTGCCGTCTTCCCACCTGCGAACATGGCTAATTGTGTTTGTTGGCGTGCCCAGGCAAGCCGACGGCGCCATAGAGGAATCAAACCTCGTCTCCATGAACTTTACCCCTGCACCACACACCACCTAGATGATCTGTGCAGTGCACAACTAAGTGACTTTCGTTTGAGTACTCACTGATACAGGAGTATTAATAAGCCTTTGAAATGCTTTGAAATTGCATCAAAGTAACCTAAAATTATAATAATACAATCATTACTTATGACCTAGCAGTGGTTTAACAACAAAACAGCCATAGGCCTGTCCCAATGTGTCTCTCTAGGTTATGCGGACATTGTCACTAGTGACAATGTCACTAAGAAAGACGTCCCTTCGCGTTATTGGAACAATGTCATTTGTAAGCAACACTTTTTTTTTCTTTTTTTGGTGTATGAGCAGCAAAATGCTGTGTTGGACATTCAAGAACAAAAATCTGATAAATGAGTGTATTTAGCCTGGCATCTCTGGCACTTTCCAAGGCCCCATTCTAGGTCAGTTAAATTAAATAAAATCATTTAACTGCTGGCTAACAAGAGCTAAACATATCATGTCTTACTCTTAGCTCAAAGTCCCATACAGTCCCCATTGCCTCTGGCGTTAACTCAGGGTTCTGCGGACATGCCCTCTGACATTAAACACCACAATGACTAGGGTAGAATGTGCCATTCCAGAAGAGGATCAGTGGTGTTTTCCCCCCTATGACTATGAGCATCTTTATTTCATTGAACCAAAAATGATCCCCGTGGCAAGGATTATTTGACAAACCTGCCCCTCAAAGTTCACGAGGGCAGAACATTTTTCAATGTTTGCAGTATGCAGACCTACACCATGGACCCAAAGATGGCTAGCAGCCAGGGCACATAGTAACCGTAATGCTGTGTTCAGTCTAGTTAACGGCAAGACTGAGTATTTCTTCCATTCACAGAACAGTGCAGGAATTGGGGGGAGAGAGGAGAGTGATGGTGAAACAAAAACATAAGATTGAATGGTGCTTAAATGCATCACTGGAGCGCTGGAAAACGTTAAAGCCAGCTCAACTTTTTTGTAGCGCATCATGCAGCAACAAGTGTCAGGGCTCAGTTTGTAGCTGCTGGCTTTCATTGAAGATTCGCCACAAAGCCTGTTGCTTTGTCGTCACCCGCCACTAACGTGAACGTAGCATATTAATGCCTGATTTATACTTGGTTGCTGCCCAGTAGGCACAAGAAAATAAAAGTTAACACGGAAATTCTTAATTTAAGGAATTTGACCGCAATTTACACAATGCTTTCCGGTATCAGGTTCAGAGGAGAACAGCATGGAGTGTTCAGAGGAATGATGCTATTATGCAGAAAAGGAATGCATCGTCTCTAGTTCACTGGTTGGTTCTGTAACCATTCCACTCTCAGCTCCTCCACCTCTCGACCATACCAGTCATGGAGCTTGGAGAAGCAACCTGTGCCAGGAGAAACAGGACTCTCCAGAGATGCTCCTCTCCTCCTGGGGGGCACCGGAGGTGGCCTCACACCATCAACACCACCTCCAGTCACACTCCAAGGGCCAGTGCCTGCACTTCCATCCCATGGCACAGAGGATGAGGCCACATCGCTATAGCCGTTGGCCAGCGTGACAGGCACTTTACTCCACGCAACTCCATTCTCTTTGGAAGAACCAGCGTTGTTCTGCATCTCATCTTGGAGGTTCTTCTGAGAATATGGAGGAGGTGCACCGGATGACAATGACGAAGAGGAAGAAGATGAAGAGGAAGATGATGCTCCAGACCGGGAGCGCACCACCTGGTTTCTCCTGTTGGATTTGGACTTGCTTGGTGTGCCTCCTGCTACTGCCATGCCACAAACACCTGCCTCCTGGATCTCCTCCAGCTGTTTCTCCAGCTCTTTCACCACCAGCCTCATGTAGTCAAAGCTGGCCCTGGATAAGGCCTTCACCCACGACTCCATCCCCACTTGGTTCTCGGCAGACATCTTGTAGGTCCGAGCTTTGGCACAGTCGAACTTGACGGCAAAGGCAAACTCCTCAGAGGACTCGCAGAGCTCCACGGTGCAGCCTTCAAGGACGATGACTCCAATGGGCTCGCGGCTCTCTCGTTCTTCAAAGTAGAAGAGCATGTTGCCCTTCAGCACAAACCAGCGGCGATGGTAGGCTGTGTTGCGCTCACCCTTTTTAAACAGGAAGCCTGTCTTGTCTGGCGGGGAGTCGCAGGTGGCATAGTGTGCCACGCTGCGTTCGTTCAGCTTCATTTCTCCTCTTCTTCCGGTGGTAGACAGGTCTATAGTAAACACAAGCACAGCAGACATACAATGTGTATAGTAAATGGACTAGTAAAAGGCTAGGCAAATTTTATTCTACGACTCCAAAGTTTAATGCAAACTACTCATTGCAAAAACAGACAATACAAAGTAGTGCAAGTAGTGAAACAGTGAAATTCCTGGATAAGATGGAATAACCAATGTCTTGTGACAATTATATAAGAGGGATGTGCTTCTGTATATAGTAGTACAACTAATGCTCATTTAATGCTGAAGAAACCAGTATTTTCCAGCAGAACTATCAAGTGCTTGTGCAAAGACTGCACAGATGATATGTTGTAGGCTACTCACGTTTATCTCATATCCAGTTGATATGCCACACAGTCACATTGACACTCCGTCCTCACGGCCGCTGGATTTATAGCACAAATTTCAACCTTTCTGCATGTTTTCCGTGTTTTTTAAGCTCTCCACTCTGTT
Source organism: Benthosema glaciale (assembly GCA_900323375.1). Classification (NCBI taxonomy): domain Eukaryota; kingdom Metazoa; phylum Chordata; class Actinopteri; order Myctophiformes; family Myctophidae; genus Benthosema; species Benthosema glaciale. Next base: position 8,090 of record OOFJ01029126.1, read on the forward strand.
ACTCCAACATGAGGACTGGAAAGAAGAATGCGACAGGGGTTATTGCCACAATTTCCACCGCCTGGATTAACCCGCAATGGCACAGAATGAGCAACAACCAAGTTTTATTAGTTTACACAATTTGCACACAATAGAAAGCCGAGAAGGGCCCGTCAGTGTGAACATATGAGGCCAAAATCTTGTTTTGTTTCCCAGGGTTTGTCCCTCGGCTCCCTCCCTAATCTTTTATGGAAAATGATTCAGTCTCAAGTGGCGTACGTTGGTCACAAGCTTTTGACACATCAGCAATTTCCTGCGATTATAGTCTTCCCGTTTTTTCAGGTTACGGCTCTGGTAAAAAAAAAAAAGAAAAAAAAAGATACACTGAGACGTGACAACAAAGGTCTGTGTGAACAAAAGACCAAGACTTGGCATTAGCTTATCCCGGGTAGCCACTAAATACAGAAACAAAATTCTTTCGGTTTTCCCCCCAGCGTCAGCACTGCATTCAGGGCAGTTTGCGATAAAGCAAAGAGCTAGCAAACGGTTTGAACGTATTATATTGCATCACAAAACGACGTGTTTCTGATCAGTCCTTACATACGTCGCCTACGTACCTGGCTGTGACCTGCGGCCAAGACGGCTGTTCTTCTGCCAGATGTTTTCGCTGATCGTCCTTCTTCGCTTCTTCAGACTTGCTCCAGACTTCCATGTCACGTGACCAAGATTCTACACTATGGGAACGTGTTTTGTGTGTGCGATCCGTTCAAGTGGGCGGCTCACCATTATAGCTGAGTGGTTACCTCCCTCATCCGGGCGATGGTTTTGGAAAACATTCGCACCCTGACTGATTACGCTAAAAGACTGTAGGAAGGTCACTGCATCTGGGTTGACTGGCAGAGCTATCGTTCAAAATGTTAGATTTTTTTTCGACATTATCATTAGAATAGAATGCAATCGTAAAATTGATTTTAATGAATTAAAACACAATTAAAAGACATATTAACTGCGTAATATACTCTATAGAATCTCCCACGTAATGTGACTCATGTGCATGCAGTCTCTTTTTCCAAGTTTAATTTTGGTCTGTTTGGATATCCCAAATTACAATTTATATTTATCACAGACACAGATAACACCCTTTGCTCTGCTCTGGTATCTCTAATCTAGCTTCAATTAAATGTTGTTGCTATGATTGTATAATTATTTGTGAAAGATTATTGCCTTGTGTAAATGCCATTTCATTCATCTGTGAGTTTTACACCCACCTCGCTATTCGCTGCTGACATTAGAAGTGATAATCTTATTAACAATCTGACACCATCTGTGGGGAAAGATAGGTCCACAAAGAAGAGAGAGACTCAGATTAAGTGCAAAGTGTTTACTTTCTCACCAGTTATTTCTCATCAGTTTGTGAAAACATGTATAACAAAACACCATTGACAGCTGTTAGAGACATTCCACCCCTCCTTTGCGTGGATACTGAATCTGTTCAATGGTGGCCACAGATGTCTTTGTGTCCAGTGAGGACAAAGAGGTGGAGACAGTAGTGCAATGCACCCTTGAAGTGTTGGAGTAAGATTATGTGTTCTACTTTTCAGAGATATTTTTAATTGTTCCATGCCCAATGTTTAGCTTCCCTATTTGGATCCAAGATAGTACATATGCCTGTATGGATGTGGATGTTTTCTCATCTGTAAATTATATTTTGCTTTTGCTCCTTGTACATTTGAATGGACCTGGCCAATGTAAAAGTATAATTATTCAGGGTATGTATTGATTGGCCATTGACAATGTGTAACAAAACAAGGAAACGGATCATGGCAATATAATTACACTTCATCTGACAGTGTTGTTCACCCAAAATAATGGAGAGTGAAGTGCCTTGTGAAAAACTGAGGCAACAACTGGCAGCCTTTCCACAGCAAATGCATAGAAAAACACAGTGATGAAGGGACAAAGTGGAAGAGCCAATCGTGCATTCATGCCTCCTCTCAGATAAAGCACAACTCGGTATTTGGTTTATGCAATTTCTCTCCTCCACACTAAACCTTCTCTCTCATCATACAGTACAGGCCCTTTCATATAATTATAACATCAATAACGATGCATTAGTTTGTCTTCTATATAGCGTTCTGTTCATTATCCTGTTATGCACTGAGAAACATACATACAGTATACCTCAAGAGAATATGAGCAATGTTCAAAATACCCCTCAGTTAACCAGCCCAATATCAAAAATATCATCTCTTGAAAATGTTAAAGTCTCTGTAGAAAATGCTTGAAATATATATTACACATGTACATGTATATTTATATACAAACAAAATTTGATGCAAATTATTCTCTCTTAATAAAGCCATACCTATACCATACTACAGTGTGTCGCTGCATGTTATCGTGGGAAAAATAGCTTGGATGGCACCAGGTGATCACGTTGACTTCAATATACAATGACGATAATCTCTGAATACAGATCAGCGATGGTGTCGTCATTGTTTTCAGATCATTTGTTTTGTTCTGATGCCACATCATGAATGTGGTCAGTGCTATGTGGCACACAATGTTCCTTTCTCTCCGCATAGTCCAACAGTCCAACAGAATGTTTTCTTCACAGGCAGGCCGGTTGCGGTTGGTCTTTCCAGACACACAATTCACCAATAGTTGCAATACTTAACAGGTAAATTCCATAGCCCAAGGGAAATGATTGAAATGTATGTGATTAAATGCTATATGCACAGTGCAATAGCATATATTAACCAACACCCAGACCACGGTTGACATCTTTATCCCCCTACAGTAAATAAACTTAGAACTACATTTATCTTCACTCTCCATTGACATACCAGGAAAGGTACCGTGTCTCCTTAGGGAATCTTCAATCTGATTTCTTATGACAATGCCAATATATTTGGCACTGTTTCAACTGCAAATTCGTCAGTCTATGTGAACTTACATGGATACACTTGTTCCCATCCCACTCCCCCATTTTGCTTTAACATTTGACCAGATGGCATACTTCCCCTGCAGAACACTGCTGTGCCAGCACGTTGATCACTGTCCTGTATTATTTGGCCAGGGCTAGAAAGTCACGACTCCCGTTATCTGGCAGCCAATAGGGGACTCAAGGAGGGGACGTGCTCGGACTCGGCTATGGCTCCTTGTTGATCAGTTTACGAAAACAAACATTCCTTCCTCTCACATCTCGGTGAGCCCTGCAAGGGGGAGAATGAGGAAACAGATTAGTGTGTGTTCTGACAGCACAGATACAGTACCCAACGGAACGAGCAGTACTGTCTCTCAACAGGAGAGAATTAAGCAGAACAGATAAAGTGCCCAGCCACAATGCAGCTAAAGAGCTAACAAGCTGGTTAAGATGGTGAATTTGACACCAATATTACAGGCACTTTCGTTATGAAACTAGAAACACTGGCCAAACACACGCACGCACACACACGCACGCACACATGCATGCAGTATTCTTGAACACAGTAGTTAATGCCTAAATTGATAATCATTGATCTGTGGAAATTACCGTGGCTTCTGTATATAAAACACTAGCAGTTTACACCAGCACGTTGAAGACAGCACGTTGAACTAGGATGCAGTCTTCAACCGTTGAAGACTGCATCCTTAAACAGTCAATACTTTTAATATGTGGTATCTAATGCTTCCTCCAGTCTGGACGACTCTGGAGACAAAAGTACACAATACTTCCAAAACAGTGACCTGTGACAACTACTGTATGTTTGAAAAAACAAAAAACATCACTGTCCTTATAACATAGCATACACTACACTACAGGAATTATGCCCTTGATTAATAAATGAACAATTCTGTTAGGCCTTGAACATTTACATGCCCTTGTACACCGACCTAATAGCAGACATTTAGATTCAGTGACTGACTTATGGAACAGACAAAAAGTGTTAGGGAACCAGAGAGAGATTGAATCTAGTCAGAAGTATTTGTAGTCTGGATTTAACTATAAAAAAGATTATGTTCTCATATTCAACTTTCTTGAAGGCGGATGAAACCAACTCCTACACCTGTTGCCTGAGAGTAAAACCTCTCCTGTTTTAAACATTACTGTTACTTTCTATCTAGAAACAAGGCTCTGATTTATTGTGTTTCTATTATTTTGAATATTGTGTTCAATAAAACTTTAAATCAATCAATCTACGTAAGTAATGTGGGGTTTAATATGAAAACACATGTTGTTATTTAACCACGTACCCTGTATCATAACTTAACTACATTTCTGTAATTTAACTCCAAATGTACCCGTTAGCGTCCATTTGGTTCCATTTGTACACTCTCAGGGTCACAGATCCTAAGGGTCCATTTGGTTCCAAACTATCATTTAGCTGAGGACCCCCTGGAACCCCCTCAAGGACCCCTGGGGATCCCCGGACCCCACTTTGGGAAACACTGAAGCAACACAGCTACCTGCAGCTAATCAAATGTATAATTGATGTATTAGATTGAAGTTGACTGCTGTCTATATGCTTGCAAATTAGTACACCCATGGCACTCAGTGGGCACTGGGCACACATAACACCTATCATCAATTTCATACCTGCAGCTGTGTTGTTTACTAGTCTGCCATGTTTTTAATTTACTGTAATTTTTAACCTGAACCGGAAGCAATCTACAACATCACAACCCTTTTTTGGGTCGACTTGGAAAGTGGACATCAAAGAGGTTGTGAGACTGTAGTAGATCCATTTTCTTCACTATTTTGGAAAATCTTAGAAGATTTCTCTGCCTTTAATGACAAAAATAGGGAAGCCAGGTTGATTGAAAGTGGTTAAGGATTTTGTATATGACCCCATTCATGCCACTGGCTTTATTATGGTAAGCTGTGTGTAAAAGTCTACTTCTTCAAATTAAAAATACGAGATGTCAAGGAAAATAAGCTGGTGGAATCGGTTCCACTCCAGGCTATTACTCCAAGGTGGGGGTGGGTCGCTAATTGTTGTGCGCTATCACTGGGACAAGAAAGGGGGTCGGGGACCTCAGTTATTTAAGGTGACCTGGAATCACTTTTGATCTTCTATGCTAGCCACGCACTCACGCACGCACACGCACGCACACGCACACACACGCACACACACACACACACACACACACACACACACACACACACACACACACACACACGAACACACACACAAAGACACACATGCACGCAGATGCATGGACACACTCACAAACAGAGCAAATCTTTTCAGAACAATGATACCCTCCTAATTAGAATATATTCCACAGTGATAACATCCATGAACCCATGAGCATGCACTGTACACACAAATGTTTTCCATATTACATAGAGAAACATTTAGTCATTATATAATTACGATATACACCACGCACGCACGCACGCACGCACGCACAAACGCACAAATGCATGCACGGTGCACGCACACAAGCGCACGCAAGCGCACACACAACAAGCAATCATACTTAGTAGAACTGAGCCGCCAGCCACACTTTGTTTCTGCATGAAATAAAAAGCCTTCCCATTTGCAAAAGAAAATGGTCTGGCCCCTTGCCTCTCCCATAGTAAATAGCTGGCATTTCTTCAATATTTCTTAGTCCATTCTGGAATGGTGCAGGGAGTACAAAGACCCATCTGGGTCACAGTAGCTATGTTAAAGCCAATCCTTTTTTTTTACTCCTACATTTTATCCCACGATTTTGCAACCCATTTTTTTCACCCAGTGTCAATCTAATGTAATCCTGGGCGCTACACTTCCTTTGCCAACCTGGGGGGGTTGGCAAAGGAAGCTGCTTCTTTTCACCTGACGGGGGAATTTCCCCGGCCGTACGTAGCGCGTGGAAGAAACACGTTATTCCGACCAGTTCCTTTCCCCTCCATCAGGCGCCCCGGCTGGCCAGGGGGAGGTAGTTTAGAGACCAGGATTTTTGTGAGGGTACCTACCCTAGGGGACACGGGGAAAACATGCAAACTCCATACAGAAAGGCCCTTTCCCCAACCCCACCTTGGGTATGGGCACTGATGAGGAGGGAACACGCCCCCAGCGGGAATCGAACCCAGGACCTTCTTGCTGTGAGGTGACAGCACTGCCAATTCTTTTGTTGGCATATAGGTTTCTATCCATGAGCAAGGTGCAGCTGAGCCCCCTAAATTAAGTCTACTTTACCCTCCACCTCACACTAATATACATACAGTACTGTACACAAAATGTATAGATATACAGTATACACATACATTCTACATACAGTACTGTACATATGCATGTACGTACGTATCTATGCACACATGCATGCACAGTGCGCACATGCCATAATACACACACACACGCACGCAGGCATGCACGTGCGTACATATCAACATTATGACTTTGTCTGAGTCACAAAGAAGCACTGAGACAAGCCATTATCCATGCCTAATGGGTACTAGATTTACTTTAGGATGTTCAGATATTTGCAATGTAGGTCAAGTCATTTTGTATTGTAATGACCTCCACATAACTCCATTAAAGGTCAGATGTCTCCATTACAGATGTTAATGCCTTCAGCCCACAACGGTGCAAGTATTTGGCTTTCATTTTGCTTAATGCTCATTTCCAAATATGGCAGTGAAATGCAGCCAAATCAGGGGAACACAAATGAAAGTAAACGGTACATGCAAAACAGGTCTCTTCTTGGTGAACCATCAACGATCTGACAGACAGAGAGGGACAATGGCAAATTCATACAGTATATTCACTGGTAAAATCTGGGTCTCACGCCTGACACATTTGGTGAGTTTTAAAAGTTTCTAAGTTGATAGTTAAAAAAAAAAAAAACTATCTTGATATGTTGGAAAACAAGCAATAATATCAATATAGTCAGGTAGCCATAGGAGAAAGTGCTAATTACTATACTTTTGGAAGTATAAGTGGACTTGATGATGTCAGACTAATTAATTCACATGGACTATGTGCAATAACTCGGGTGCAAACTAACCATTCAATGTACAGAGTTGGGATTTCAAATGGAAATACTGCCTTGCATCTGAATCTACCATCTCCCTAGATATGGAAGCAGCAGGAAAGCTGATGTAAACTGTAAATGTAGTTTCTCCACCCACACAGCCAGACAGATACATACAGTGGGAGGATGAAGAAATGAAGTGAGCTGTCCCACCAGTGAAGTCAGTAGAGTTGGAACAGGGGGAAATGCACACCCTCTGCATCCAGGAACTGGCTGTAACTTCATTCGAGGGTTACAGGACAAGGAGAGATCTTTTTTTTACGGGTCAAAGCTGCAAAGATGCTGGAAGTGGCCCTATTGTATCTCCTTCTTTCTTCTTCTCCACTAAAAGTATCTTGGCCAGAAATCATAACAGCTACAGTTCCCAAACCTGGCAGATAGGTTGGAAATGTACTACTTCCAACCTAACAACTACCTACCTAATTATCTATCAGATATGTTTTTCTACTGAATGGGCTGAGAACAAATTTTACATTTATGGCATATAACTTAAACAAGTTAAACAGCATTTCTTAGATTCTGTGGGTCCAGACAAATGTATCCATTTGTGCCTTCCACGTTTCTTTTTTCTTTTTTGGAAAAAATATATACAGTATACTCCTAAACTGTATATTTTCATATTACATTATTGGACCAACCTTATCAAAACTCCCACACAGCTTGTTTATAGCTTATTTGGTTTTGAATATATTGTACAATGAACTTCAAAAGGGTGTGGTTCAAAGAAGTCCACAACTTGTGAGATATGTCTACTGCATAGGTACATGCCCCAAATGTTGATACCCCAAATTCATAACTTGAGGTCGCTATGCAAACAAAACAAATCAGACATAGTCACATAATAATAATAAAAATATCAATCATTACAAAACCAAAATGGCAGAAATCGTCCCTGATAATCGGCCTGAACGATTCCTTAACCTTATTATGTTGGACACTGGCAAACGTCAAGACCCTTTGGGGTTTTCAACTAATAACAAATTGGCTTGAACCAGCAAATCACTGCTTTGTGGCTATATTGTCTTTTTCCGTTTCAGTCATCATAATCTTCTTCTTTTTCTGTTCTGGCCACTTGGGGCTATAATTTTTATTTTGTTTTTCATTGACAAACACACAGACACACAGAGGGTTAAACTAGGGTTAGCATGAAATGTATGAAAATACTGCAGGGATGGTGGAAAGGAAAATGAACATTTGAGGTCAACGGCATTTTCTAATTGAAAATCCAAAATTCTATGCAAATGTCTCTCTGTACATGTACACGCTATCGCGTTATGCTTTAATAATAGCTCCCCCACCCACATGCAAACGGTGATACGTGTTCACATAGCACAATACCAGTGCATACAGCTGCTGCAGAGTGGGAGTGAAGCTTCATCCTTGCAAGAAGACAGAAAGAGAGAGAGAGAGAGAGAGAGAGAGAGAGAGAGAGAGAGAGAGAGAGAGAGAGAGAGAGAGAGGGAGGCAGGGTAAAAGGGAGTAGGTCA
>OOFJ01029129.1:13635-29142 GCA_900323375.1 Benthosema glaciale
GACACAATACCTACAAAACAGCTGTTGGGGAAGGACCAAGAGAAACAACAATGGAGGGTAGTGGCTGACCAACTCAATATAATTCTGCTGAATTCCAGAAAACTGTAGTAAAAAAAAAAAGGAAAGAAAAAAGAAGAAACAACTGTTTGATTCAAATTTGTATGAACATTGAGTGTTCTTGGTACATAGAAATTGATTTATTGAAGATTCAGACTTCCAAATGTACATAATATTTGTCTTGACTGTATCATATGTTGTACTGTTCTATTGTGCCTCTTGCTTTGGCAATGTAAACGTATGTTTTCTCATGCCAATAAAGCCCTTTGAATTGAATTGAATTGAATTGTATGACCTTCCCCTGGAGTCAAACTAAAATACCTTCCCTCATATTCAAACTATAAAAGGCAATTGACCCTTCCTTCTTTTGCTCTAATGAGTCCCTCCCATAAATAAGATGCAACATGCTACCGTTTGTCTGTTTCTGAGGATTGGTTGAGGAAATGCAATGCTGTCATGTTCCTGTGACATACTACTAGTGTCATCATGCACCTGTACTTCAAGCTGCCTCACACTATGAAAACAGGCTGCTGACCGCCCGTTTGGTTCCCACTTCCCAACTTAACTTAATGCTGTCATCATTGGTTAGGAATGCTGAATGTTGTTTTTATTTATTGTGCAAAACCCTTTGATTTCAACGATCCATTCTAATAAGAATACGTTCATGTCTTTCTTCCTTTTAAAGAATATTCAAATGATTTTGGCTGGTCATGGAAATTCACCTTGTTTTCTGTGCCCACTCTAGGATCTGAGTTCCTAACCTCCTAGCTAACGTGGAATTTAGGTTGATTCAATTCAAGGAAATGGTACAGCGACAACTATGCCGTCCCCTCCCCTGGCTCCATCAATATTACCCAATTTCTACAAAGATACATCCATTGCCTGAGACAATATCAACTGATGAATATGAGAAAACACCACAAACATCTTCGTGTCATGTCTGTGAAATGTGAACCAGAGAATGCACCAATATGCCCAGATATTTGGAAGAACAGTTTTCAAATTACACACAGGAAATGTGTTTTATTCCCCATTAGTCATTCAAAAAAAACACATTGAGAGCAGGAACTTTTGTTTAAGATTGTGTATGACAGTCTATTTGAGCATACACAAACATAACTGGCGTATACCTATAATCAACATTTTGCTTTCTGGAAATTGAAATATGTACAATATATTAAACCTAGTAGGGTTTTCACCTTTCGGGCCATGACCAGACTCGAGGGCTTGTGGCGGACCTTGTTGACCACTCCTCCATTTCCAGCTCCCAGCTCACAAATGGGGTGAAAATCATCATCCTTTAGCTCCCCAACCTGAGCCTTCTGGGTGAGAAAAGCCTCCAGGCGCTTCCTTTGCTGCTCATCCAGGTCCAGTTCACCCAACTTCTTCTGTAAGGCTTCAAGGTTGGCTCTGTGACACACAGTGGAGGGACAGGTTGAAGTAGAAATCACATTTAAAATGTACCAGCACTAGCATTTAACAAGACCCAATTCAAAAGGAGCTTTATTGGCATGAGAAAACTTAAGTTTACATTGCGAAAGCAAGCGTCAAAATATAATAAAAACAGTTGAAAATGGGTAATGTATATAAAGTTGGAGGGGGTACAGCATTTTGTAAACAGAGCTATGTCACATACTCACATTGCGTCGTTATGTGTGTGTTATCCAGGGTATAAAACAGTAGACTGTAGCTATCACCTTTTGAAGAACATATCTTTCAAGTAGAATTGTTTAAACTGCTGTATCACAAGTAGGCTACTTACTCAGATGCAGCATCGATGGACGTTGAGGTGGCCTGTCCCTCCCCAATGGGCGTTATGTTGAGGGGAACGGGTCTTCTTTTGGGAGCCATCTCAATGACACCTAACCTATAGCTAACCCGAGTCAAGTGGTAGTGCAACAACAACAACCTGCGAGGTGCCAAACAACAGCTAATCTAACCTGCCTTGTTCAAAACTCAAGACTAAAGAGCAACAGGAGTAGCTTTAGGCTGCTAGCAACTTAGCTAACGTTAGCTAACTTAAGTTTACTTTTGAGAGCACAGTCAGCTATTTGGATAAATCATATCGTTCTTCTTTGCAGCTACAGTGGCTTTTGCAGTCAACGCATTGCTGTTTTCCCCCCCTTGTTTATTTGTGGCTACTAACGTTTAGATACCTGTGTGTAAACACAGTGGCCAGGCATTAGCCACCTAGCTGCTACTAAGCTAGCACCAGCTCCTGGAATGTCGTGCCCTGCGGGGATCGGCCCTTGCTTATCTTATCAGCTTTCACCACACGGTGCCCCCCTTTTCCTTCACCCGCGATGATCGCCAACTACACCGGAGAAGAGAAGCAGCTCGGGCGGCCTCCTTGACTTGTGGAAGTCCCTCCGCTATCAGGAGAGAGAGAGGAGGTCTTGACTGAGGCTGTGGTGGGGCTGGGTTTCCTTTCCTTCGATGCTTCAATCCAGGAAGCAGCATCAAATACCTACCACTGTACTACTCTAGTCTATGCACAAGGAGAGGAGGCGAAGCCTGCGAGACTGGACTGCCTGACTGACAAGTTGATTGATGCAGAAAATCGTGTTGGTTCCCATTTAAGTGTTAACACTTCCGGTTCGTGCTCTTTAAATGTAAAAATTGCGTTATATCCTATTCCTACAGCTCCATCCACTGAGCTAGGGTGTGAACTTGATTCTTTTTAACACGTAAAGACAGAACTGCAGCTCTAAACTTAGACCCACATGCCATCTTATCAACGTGTTTAATTTGATCAATGTGATGTTTTTGTCGAAAATGATAGAACATCGTTTATTTCATTCAAACAACCTTGTCTCTCCAACAAACGTAACAATCTATTATTAACTCTAACCTTACAATAATTTAAAAATGAAAAATAAAACTTGTATCTCTCTCTGCCTTCCCATGTATGAAAATGAACAAAATTTTGCACATAGGAACACCTAGCTCTGCTCTGCTCCATAGCCCTAATGCCGTTGCAGCAATTAGGGCTATGGCTATGGACCAGAGCCCATATTATTACTATATTGCCAAACTTCGTCAACTGGCATTGTGGGATAATAATCCTGATAGTGCAGTAACCGGTTAAAAACAAACCTGATTATTAAACCATGGTATGAAGTCTGTTATGCTTCTTCTTGACTTGGATCGGTTCCCTTGATATAATATAAACCAACCTTTATTGATCTCCAGGGGGGGAATGCAGGTGTCATAGCAGTGTCATAGCATGTCAGGTTCTGCCATAGACATATTGCATTCCATTTTCCTTCCAGAAAACATTATCTCTGAAACAATTGCAAGTTGAGAATTCGTTTCCAAATACTACAATTTCTGTCCATCATGATGTTCAATCATATTAGATATCATAATAGATTGATAAGGCACTGGCAGTGTTCAGGCTATCCTGAGGAACCCACAGGATTACTTTTCTGTATGAAGAAGACTGTAGAGCTGTGGTGGAATTAGTACTCACATTTTGTACTTAAGTAAAAGTACCAATGCCAAAATGTAGAATGTAGAACACAAATACAATTCTGGTATTAAAAGTATTCACATTAAATATACCAAGTAAAAAAAATATATTTATTTTTTAAATAATTTTGCAAGATTCCAAAAGTTTGCAAATTACAAATGTTTTGAAAATAGCAGATCTACAAGCTCAATGTGTCGCTTTGAGACAGATTGTGAGCTTGTAGATTGGCCGATTTATAAATAGTTTGGAGTAAAGTAATATGTAGTAAGTGGAGTAGGAGTAAAAGTATTGAAAATTGGAAACACTCCAGTAAAGTAAATATTCCTCAAGTGTACTTACTCTAAAATGCCACCTACTGTACGTTTACATTCACATGCCCGATATATGCAGCTACTCTGTTCTAAATGTGTTGCTATTCCATTCTGAAACTCATATTTATACAGTATATTCTGTCACCAACACCTGTTTCTATTTTTTTTTTAACTGCATCATCCCATTCATTACCATGTATTCTAACCATGCATACATCACACTCTACTCATAGCAGGAATGTTAGGAATACTGACCCGTTTTGTATGCAGGCACATTCCCAAAAATATAGTGGAAAAGATTAAAGACCAAGGTCGACCTTTCTATATTATACCTTTTAATTTGGTTTTATGTAATCTGACTTATTTTATTTTTTGCCATATAGTCTTCTCTAGTCTCTAGTCTAGCAATTGTGTAAGTACTGCCTGATTCATTCACAAATCACAATTAATAGGATATGTCATGTTTTTGTGAGACCCCAGTTTTCAATATAGTTAGTAAACAATTAGGATGTTGACTTGTTACTGCCTTTTCTATTAACATAGTTGGGCCATCTGACCATGCAGCTGGAAGTTGTGTCTGGAAGAGGGCAGATGTTTGTTAAGTTATTAGAGACAAACTGTAAACTGGTCTCTAGCATGTTACCAGGGATGGGTTAGTTTATCGCAAAAACAAAGCAAAACACACTCAGAATAATGATATTGCAGAGATTTAGATGTATTGTGAAATTGTCCGTCATACACTGGACCTGAGGTGGCTCTGTACTCTGCCCACCTTTTCCCCGTCTACACCGGATCGCAATCCGGATCTCTTAAAGTACACAACATGCTGGATGCTATTTATTATGGCTAATGTTTCCCCCAAGAACATGGATGCTGGCCGTACAAGTGGTTAACAAAAGTGGAAATTTCAGACCCATGCATCAGTGATCCGGTAGAAGGAACCACTTCACCCATCATACATACAGGGTACTTGTCCCCATCCCATGCAGAACCACCAATAACATTTCAGCCAAATTGAAATCACATAGTCATTTATCCTATCACAGTATTCCAACTAAAATTGAAATAGGACCTCCCTTGGTACATATAAATTACTCTTCATCCACACCTAGCAATCTAGGAATGTCAAACACAAGAGTCAAAAAGAGGCACTTCCTTAATATACGTATGATGTAGATGTAGTGTACCCCTTAATCCCTGCCAAATACGTACCTCCAAAAGTATTCCTATTTTCTAATTTCAAAATGACAATGATGGCAGATGGGTTTTTAAAAACGGATTTTAATTAATTCCACACGTCAATAACAGGTGTTAGAATACGATAATTCTGAATTTACAGTTTTTCCAACAGGTGACAAATTTGTCCCCAAGATCCAACATTTGGTACAGAACATTACAATCTACAACTGCTCTCTCCTCAGTCCTAATGGCATCAGCTTCAACACCGGTAACCATTACATTGTCTCAAGGTCTGTATGGAACAACTGGAGGCGATTCAAAGCTTAATAAAATATTATTTAAATTTATTGTCTTTTAACATGAACATATAAAAAACACACAAACTTGTGGACAATTGTGGATTGTAAGCCTCTGCCCATGCTACTTTACACATTTTAATAAGAAGGGAAGCCACCATGAAAGACCGGACCCTCTCCACTCTCTTCATCCCCACATTAACGACAACCTTTACCTGGCTCAGTTCAACAGAAGCAACTGGCAGCTCTTCTTATACGCATGTAATCAAATAGGGGGGAAAGGTTTAGGGACAACTTCACACGAATTTCAATACCTATGAACAAAATGTCAATTTAAATGTATATAGTAGTTTCCCCATCAACCAAATGCCTGTTTAAAAATGTGCATCAGAGTTCTTTGCGTTATGTTGCTTGAATGCAGCTTACATAGGGAAGAAATCTGTTCAGGTTAAGGGAAATATTATTTCAGGCAAAGTGCCATCAATAAAGGTATGTGCGAATTAACAAAACGGTTTCAGTATAACAGTATATCGATCTGTAAGCCAAGTCAGTGTCAAAAGAGCAAGAAAATGGAAGACCAGATTTTGACTACATCTACTTCGTCAGGCCTCAAACTCAGAACATGCACTTGCAACAGCTCTGGATCAATGTGTAGATGCAATTTCCCTTGTGCATTTGTGGAGTTACGGATCAGAAGCAGCTTCTGTTCTGAACCCATTAAACTACACAACAGGGACAAGCATACAAAGAGGTCATATAATGCAGGTCTGATCCCCAATTTCTCAAGTGCCACAAAGTGGAGTGGGATAGATTTGGACCCACAGAAGAGCCACAAGATGGCTGAGGTGACCTTGTCACAGCCGTCAGAGACCGGAGATAAACACTGCTCATCTGGGACGATGGGCCAAGAGTCAAAATACAATCATCTCTGGGTGTAAGGCAATTCACTTCAAACCCAGTGTCTTTTCGCCCGCAGTGCTAGTGCTAATGTACAGTATATAAAACTGAAGCCTGCACATCCAGAATAAGTCTCCTAACCTTTCCGCTCCTCAGAAATAACCATTACTTAGATAATGCTAGAGTAGGGGCAGAGTGAGAAATAACCATCAGGCCTACATGGTATACTACAGCCATTAAGTACAGTTTTTTATTCCAGCCAATATATGACATATATTCAGATGGGGATGGGGCTAACGGAAGTTGTTGGTTGAATTGGCTTACTTTTGTTCCAAAAAGGGACAGTTAGTGAAATTAATTTAAATGTTTGATGGGGCTTGTACCAACAGAAAGAAAATACCATATGTTTCAATGGTAGCTTTAACAAGCAAAAGGAACCAGTTTATCAACAGCAATGTCATAGGCCTGACTCATTTACAATAGAGCACACAGGACTTTAAGTGTATCTTTTCCTCATGATCTCATCTGTACAGCACTCTTACATGGCAAAAATGTATGTACAAATACAGCAAACCACTATTAAAATAAAAGTTGTGAAGCAATTATCAATAAATACTATGATTTTAAGAAATTCAAAATGTGTCAAAAGGATGTGAGCACTTATGAAGGTTACTCCAGAATTAGAGATGTTGCCATCCAATTCTTCAACTCCTATGACTATTTTTCCTTTTGGAAAAGCCTAGGCAAATGACAAACCACAATGAAAAGAAGAACATCTGTCAGAGTGGGTTGGGGGTGGGGTGGGAGGTATCATTTGCTGGCCAGCTCTACTAGCCCCTCCAATGAAAGGCTCCAGCCTTCATCATTCAAAATCCTAAACTAAAAAAAAGGCACCCAAATCTCTTGACCAAATTCACATCAACGAATATGTAAAATAAACAAACCTACTTTGGCACAACTGCCACAAAATAATTGTGATGAGTGAGTTTTGTCCAGAATGTAATGTTAATAAATCAACCCCCCAAGAGTTCCTCTTGTTCAAGCAAGATAACTGCACGTTGCACAGGGTAGCACAGTCCCAGCTACCAACCTTTTCAACCATCAAACGCCTCTAGTTGGGTATGTCAGTTGTTATCAAACATTTCCAAAAATAGCAAGAATGGCATATCTCACAAGCTCTGAGGCTGCGCAATGCAAAATCTGCTATCATCACATTTTTATTGTGCGACACAGTCGTACGACAAAATATAAACTAGGGCTTAAGTGCTGGTCATTGACCGATTACCTTGCATTTCATCGCTCTGGGAGGACTAGGAACTGTATGGAACACCTGGGGGAGAAAACTAGGGAAACAAAATCTCCAGTGTAAAATTGGCTTCAGTACATCTCTCATGAATGCTTCTGTCCCCGTTTCTAAGCTACTCTCTGGTCATGTATGCTAAGTTTATATGACTGAGGTAGGTTCTCTTTATCTATAAAGGACCAAAAACAAAAAATAAAGAGTTTAGCATCAAACTGAGGGCAGCATGATTTTTTTGCCCATCCATTAATAAAAAGGACAAATTCCTAGGGGGGGAAAAAAGACATGACTTTGTTCTCTGACCAAATAAAACCAAAATTAATCATTTTAATGGGAGGGAGAGTTTTAACTTGCATCACATTTCAGACATCTTCAGCTTGGCCTCCCCCAAATATTTACGCCAATTCCCCTCATTAGTCATTCGCGCGTTGACCTCTGACTAACAAACTACTAACGGCGCCTTCATTTTTCCCCACTTACCCGTTCATCCCAAAAGTGACAAAAATCAGAGACGCAAAAAGTCGGAACGCCCACGGCTAAAAGAGCCAGTAAGTCCAAGTCATATAAAGTACAGGGAGGCGAGGAGGTGGTGGGGAAAGGGGAATGAAGAGTTTAGAGAGGGAAGAGGTGTGATGGTAGTTATTCTATTCAGTCAGATCCCCTGAGAGAGAGAGAGCGGTGGCGGTGCAGCAAGGTGGTAGACTGAAGAGTTAGGAAGCCGTTATCCCATTGGTGTTCACTACACTAATGTTCTCCTCTCCCCAGGTTCAGTCCCCCGCCTCCCTCCCTCCCTCTCTCTCTGCATCCCCCCCACCCCCACCTCTCTCTCAGTCTGTCTGTGGAGGTGAAGGGGTGGGCTGTCCGGCCAGTCAGTAGGCAGTGACCAGGTCTTTGTCATAGTTGTATCGACCCCTCTTAGGGGTAGGGCTGTCTGCGCTGTCCTCAGTGTCCTCGCTGTCTCCGCCAGCCCCTCCCCCCTCCTCCTCAGATGAGGAGTCCAGAGTCAGATCTACTACTGTTCCTCCTCCCGGTGCAGCTCCTCCCGCACCCAAGGACCCGCTCCCCGACTTCCCCGTCAGACTGGTGCTGCTGTGGGCCGGTGAATGGCCATTCACCTCAGGGCTGCCTGGAGACATAAACATTAGAATGAAATAATAAAAGAATGATGACACAAATATCACATTCACAAGTTTTTAGATCCACAGTCAGCGACCTTCTCAGCCCAACTTTGGCAGTGTTTCAGAGAGGGACAATATGCCCGTTTTGTTCAGACAATAAAGTACTACGGTAAAGCACACATACCATAGAACAAAAAGTCCATTCAGGTGCTGCCAGTTGTGCGTGCGCTTGGGCTCATATCTGAGACATGGCATTCTTCAGCAAGTGTCGCAGGTGTAAAACAAAAAAGTATGCGTGTTTCATATGTCACACACACTGGATTCTAGTTTGAAGGTGCTAATCGTTAAAGGGACACTATCACGTTTTCAAAGTTCAGCATGCTTTTGATGTGTATTGCAGTTATTGTTGATGTGCACTAAGAATGTTGTTCTCCACCTCAGCAATCCATTGAAAATGGACCCTCATTCGACTGATACCAACAATAAGTCACGCCGGTCATTCCGATGGTTCTCATAATCTATAGAAATACAATACAATTCATACCGTCTATACAATTCAGACTGTGTTCATACAATTCCCATGTTGTATTTATTTTAAAAGCATCAGCCTGGCAAGCCCATATGGTCCATGGCTGCCATTACATTAACCTGCTTTATATTTTAGTGACAAAAAAACAGGAAGCAGGGGTTGGACTCATGATGCCGTAGAAAAGGTCAAAGTGCAATTATAATTTTCTTAAATGTTGTCATTAACAACCTGTATATATGTATTCATTGTATTTTGTGGAACGTCACTTCAGTCGACGTTATGGAACCAAAAGCACTGTAGGATGGGGGTGGGGGGTATTGAAAGGAGGCTAGCCCTGCGTCCAAAAACAAAAATGTGTTGGGATGTTTAGGTGGGTGATAGTGGATGTACATACGCAGGCAATAAATATGCATGTCCTACTCCTATTGTCCGTACACTGTAAATGAAACTGCTGAGCAAAATGGGTTGCTCTTGATGAAAAATGAACGATAAAAATGGTCACAAAAAAAAAGAAGCAAGGGTTGCAGTTTTCACTTGGCGTGAAACCTTTCCGCACTAAGTTCGGCACAGTTTCAGAGTCACACAGAAGCTGCTCAGTTCAGTTGTACTGCCTTGTGAATATAACATTAGCCATGATACACCACAAAAAAAAGGAATAAACAAATACGGTTAAAAATGGCGATGGTGTCCATTGTAATGTGTATTCAATTCCTGTAATTGAAGGAGTTTACCTGGGCACAAAGCAAACTACAGTACGTTTGACGGTTTACAGAATGGCTGTGCGTTCCCTGCCAACTCCCTCCACAATCTGCCAGGAAACCCCATCGAGACTACCATTTAATTCACAGGGGCAGTTCCTTATTGACAGCTATGTTAATCTACTTATATTACAGCATTGACCAAATGCCACTTTCTCATTGTTGCCTTTGTGTCGATTTCTTTCACTTAAATATACAGTATACTGTAAATGTATGACTGCAGAACGATGCACCCCACTATTGATGTCAGCTGTTATTATATCAGTTTCTTTCCACCTTTCTTGAAAGTGCAGTGATGGAGCTTGTATATAATGTCACCTTTTAACACCTGTAAAACTCTACAAGTGATAAATAAAGTATTGCCCAGAATTGTTGTTGCCTAAGTTAAAGTATTTGGAGCCGATGTACACTATCAAGCAAAGCAAGTAATCCACACATACACTTTTGTTCTTCAATAAAAACGGGTCAATATATAGTGTAAAACGGTGATGGGTATATATTAAAAAAAATACATTCATTTAGAGGTGATTATGGCTTGGCTTTGAACTTAGCAGAACACTCACATATATCAACAACAGGGTATTCAGGCGTGTTGCTGCGTTCTCTCTCCCTCTCCCGCTCCTTTTCAATATTGATGGGTTGCCAGGAGCCGTCAGTTAAGTATTCGATCTCCTCAATGTCCTCATTCGTCTCCTTCAGGATTTCAGACTGCTGCCTGAAAGACGACAATGAACCACTTTCAAGCTAGCACCCATAATTTTGGCATTAAAAAAAGATCCCCCCTCAAAAAATGGAAACAGCCGGTCTACAAGTTCACGAGTCACACCATGCAGTGTTGCGAGCAGCTACTTCCATTATAATGAAGTGCAGTTCATATATTCTAGTGCTTATGTGCTTAAGACACATGATGCAAGTACAACGAAAATAAAACTGCTATGAACGTGACAAATAGCACAGGTCAGTGTGGTCCGAGTGTGTTATTACAGATAGGAGAAAACACATGCTTCACATCACAGATTTAATTTGGGGAATAGTTCAGAGGACAGCTTCAGTACGCTTGTTAGTCTCCCTTAATGAGATGATCAGCATCTTCCTAAGGTTTATCAACTTTATCCAGCAAGCAAGCCAAATTATGGACTTGAATCTGTTGGTATAGATCAGAGTAGGCTATGTTGACGGTCAAAAATGTATAAAAAGGCAGATACGCTTTGAATGTCACAATAACCATCTCTTGAGCTTTTACAGTGACTACACATTTGGTGGGGACAAGTTTTGACTTGTCTTTTCAGCTTTCTTTGGTTTCAACATGCAGCGAAGTTCCCTTAAAATGACACATTAATGAAACATTTTCCAAAAAGTGAAGAGGAAGCTTGTGACAAGCCTGAGCATGTCTCCGTCTTCTTACCCATCGATGATGAGCAGTTCGTATGGAGCAGGCTTGTCACATACAGGGCAAGTCCATGTGGGCTTCTTCTCATTCATTTGAAGGAAGAAGACAGCATCAAAACATTGAAGATGGGCGCAGGTTAAAACTCGACATGGCACACCAATCCGCATCTTCACCAGCTGCGGAAACAGAAAGACATTACATTTTTTACCAGGTGTTGAAGTTGCTTATTTCTAACCTAAAATGTTTTCAGATTAATATTTTATTATGGTGTTTTACAATAGTAATACACCAGCTGGACTGTGGACATCATCTTGAATGAGATTCAAAACCAGTGCAAATAAGTCTATGTCATCACGCAGCACGTTTTCAACCACAGGAATTAATTAAGATTGGCCTTTTAGGGACTTATACTTACTTATATAAATATACTATTTGGCATCTAGTGTTAGGTATGTCCGTATCATGACCACGCTGCTCTAAAAGTGTGAAAAACATTTATTTTCACTACGTCACTAAGTGTAAACTATCAAATACTCACTGGACAGATGAGAGAAACCCGGAGACCTGTGGTAGCGATTTCACTCTCTGGGTCAAAACGTAGTTTGTCTTGTACTGGATGAGGAGAAATGGTAGACAGATTATCATTATGATGCTGCATTTGCAGAACAAATCAATGTACTGAATTTGACAAACAAGTTAATAAATAAGACATTGAAGACATCAGTTAAACAGGGAATACATTTTGGGGTGTGAACAGCTAAACCTGTCCCGCCCACTACATTCAGAAACTAGTAGTAGTTTGAGAATCATGTCAGGTTCATGTCAAGAGAACTCTGTATAAACAATGCAACAATCCTTATGTGAACATCCTTATATGAACATAATTTTACAACATTTAATTTAATATAGAACAGTAGAGAGGCTTACAGAGTATTGCAAGGATAGCTGATTTTGAATGCATTGTTTATATACAATGCAACAGCCAGAGTAAGAGTGCTGGCACAACTAACTGCTATTTTGTAAGAAATCCTAGCACCGATTGTGTTAATGTGTTAATCCCAGCCGTTAATTTACATTTCTGTCGGTGCTCAAGACTGTTCAAGTCCAAAATCTGCACCATTAAGCCCATTTGTTGACAAAAGTAGCTCAACACAAATTCGTATTTCAGCACCAGAGGGAATGAACAGCGACACACACATTTTAACAATATATGTATGTCCACACAAAGGGAATTGCATACAAGCAAGGACAAATAGTTCAGGTGCAGAAAGGTTACATCCACAAAATCAAGGAATGTGTCCTCAGTCACCACACACACACACACACACCAACTTTACAGTACAGGGATTGGTACAGCACAAGGAGAAGACATCACAGTGATGAATGCCTATGATATGTTCTCCCTGTACTTATTACACAAAAGATGATAGAGTTATGCGTTTAATCCTACATGAATTAAACTGCAAAAATATGTATGCTAGCATTGAACTGCAATACTGGCTAGTGTTTCCCATACCAGTTTTGGAACTCACACCCACTAAATGAATAATAGTCCCACCTGAAGCCTGCACACATTCACATTAATACACACACACACAACCTAGCCTACTAATCCACATTCACAACGCCTGTCTATGGCTGTGGTGCAAAATGAAAGTAAACAATCTCAACAATGCTAGTTTTACTTTCATCAATGGTCACAACATTGCTTACGTCTAAATATTGTTCCTGAATCACCACACGATTCACTGTATTTTGGTTTGCTTCCTGTAATAGTTCCTATAGAAAGTCCAATTAGGTTCACACATGAAACACACCAGAACATTGTTCTCTCTATCTTTTTAATGGTTCAGTTGTTTGATCCACAACGGAGTTTGAATGCACGTCCTCACTTCCCAATTGAACCAGAGCAATGGAGTAAACAGACCATGGTTCAATTAAAAGGGACCAAACAGTCTAGGTGTAAATCTGCTGTAAATTAGTCGGGTTTAAAAGAAAAGAGACCAAAATACACTTACTTCTTTCTCTGCAGCGATCTGCACTCTCGACAGAGTGGTGCTTAAGTTGGCTGAAGAGGTCAGCTGAAGTGAAGACCCTCACCAAATACACTGCTACTGAATATCGCTGAAATCAAATGCAGAGATTACAATGCTATAAGCACCAATTTTAAGTGCCAACATATTATAGTATCGTGGAGACATTTATCGTGAAATTGTCCTCGTCATACACTAGGATGGATTAGGCTTTGTTGAGATGCAAATTCATTACGACTTAATATAAACCCTCTCTCTATACTTAAAACAGACCTGAAAGAGTGCATTTGGTACACTCTTATTTCACTCTACACAAATTGATATTTCCCAAAATAGCACATCTACAAGCTCGCAACATGTTGTGAGGTTGTAGATTGGCAAATGTTCCTATCAGAATAGGGATGGTTGGGTTTCAATGGGGTAACAAAAGTAATATGAATATTGATGATTATTAAATCGCAGTTATTTTTCCACAATAATTAATAAACGCAACATGTAATTTTCATATCATCCCATCCCTAGTGCCAACCAACAGATCATTTGAGTGAAGATTTAATTCTATAATTCTTCCTCCTGCATCCTCATAATTGAGCGTAGTTGTGGGAATACAAAATGTCTTTTGCCCACATCCTTGTAAGAGAACGTTTTGAGAGAATATATAAACTATGAGACAACATAACAGCATTCTGTAAATAAAGAGGCTGACCTTGCCGAAGTTGCCCCATGTGATAGTGACTCTGTTACTGATAGCGGAGAGATGTAGCCAGGGCGTGATGTTTACAGGACGACATGGGCGACGGGGTTCAACACCAGGCTTGTTGGAGGGATAATAGCCCTGTAGGTATACACAAAACATCCCGGCACATTTCATTTAAATACAATGAAAAAGTGAACAGCCTTGTCACGTCATTAATAATTCAAACGGAAATGATGAACATTCCCTGAGCTTCCCTCCTCCTGTGGGCTTAAATATCATTTATTCATTTACTTTGCATTTTCCAGCTCTTATATTTCCTCACACCGAAGATGGGTCTACTCACGGGTACGTGACAGTACGACTGGTTGACTTTGACAGCAATGTTAGGAGGGTACTGGTCTTCCTGTACACCAATGGAGTCTGTGTAGCAGATTCTGGAAACGGAACATGACATGAGAGAGGGCGGTTACCAGGCAGCCGCAGGCAGGGCTTGACGCTTAGCATTTTTTGAAATATGTAGTAGCACACAAATTATTTTAGGGGCACGATGAAAAGTTATCAAATCATGTGTTTTTCTTTAGTAAAGTAAAATGTCTGGGATTCCGAGGCTCTTAATTAAGTGATAAGCGATATGGCACAATATTATATCACAATATATTTTCAGCCATTATCACAACAATATTTATCATATCATTTTTATGTTTGTTTTTATATAATCTATAATATATAATCAATAGTTTTTATGCTTATAGACTATTTGTTTTTAAGCAGACAGAGACAGACTATGCATATTTATCCTGCTGTTCTATCATGTGACATTCGTTGCAGGCAGGATGCTTGATTGTGAATTAAATTGTAACTGCTTCAGACAAGATCTGACACAGATACAGTAGACTATCAATTTACAAGCTGGTGGTGGGGGGGGGCAGTTCTTTGCCTTTTTACCGTCGCTTCACTCGCTTGTTAATCATGGATGGACCACTGATTTTTATCCAGCCAGGTCAGTGATTACTAATATCGTTCTAATCTGTGCACAGCATGAACGATATTAGTAACTGCATACGCTTTTGTAAGCGACGTGCTAAGCGTTGTTTCTGATCGATACGATCAGTCATGTGCGTGCGCACGTGCACTCTTTATGTGTGCATTCTGCCGTGCACGCTGTTTCTCTCGCGTTTGGTTAAAAGTTATCGAACATTACAAACTTTGCAAATAACTTTAGTAGTCTATTAAACGTGTCGGGGAGCATATTGGCTTCCGTGATGCTAACATGCTGCGTTCGCTCTGACGCTGCGTGTGTGTGCTGACAGTGCTGTGCTGCTACTACACTGCCTGCGAGGGAAGAACAGACAGTACAGTGCTAAAGGGTGCGGGCAGTGGAAGCAAGGGGAACAGATCTTCAAGCTATGGACGCATTGAGCCTCGACATGTTGTTAGCTTGTAGATCTGCTCTTTTTGGCGAACGACACC
>OOFJ01029132.1:3787-14378 GCA_900323375.1 Benthosema glaciale
CTTGCGCACTCACTCACACACACACAACACACACACACACACACACACACACACACACACACACACACATCTTGTGTGTGTGAGATTCAGGGCTGGATTTAGTTTTTTTTAAATTTCAATGAATAGGCTACACAAGATGGATTAATAAACAATGTAATTATAGATGAATCACACTTGTGTGAAGTGAGGGGTGGTCTTATCATCATACATCAGCCAATCGAATCATCACATTCCGTGCTACAAACACATTCCGTGCTCAGACACACCACACAAAACGAAAACAAGCACTATTGCAGATGTACTGAGAATAATTCCTGCCACAAACTAATATCTGATTATTTGCAATATAATAATTCATATGTTTAAGAGCAGCTTAATGGCAACTTCTCTACTACTACTACTACTACTACTACTACTACTACGGAGAGAGAGAGTTGATTGATTGATTGATTGATTGATTGATTGAAATTTGTATTAACAGCTTGGAGATTTACAGTACATTTCAAGCACAACTCAATGCAAGACTGTGAGTGGACGACACCATAAAGCAGTTCTACTTGTTTACAATAGGGTCCACCATGTTCATGTCATCAAGACATTTAGAGACGTACAAATATCCACTTTTGTAAAAACCAAAAGCAGGAAATCATAGTGGAGGTAAAAGGGAAAAGAAAAATATACAAAGAGGGGAAAAGGGGGTGGGTGGGGGAATCATATTTTACGGAGACGGGAGACCAGTTTCAAATTGCAGAGAGAGAGAAAGGGAAAGAGAGAGAGAGAGAGAGAGAGACCGAGACCCGAATAAATCCAATTGTGTAAAGGGCCATGTGTCCTAGCATTGTAACCAGAAACAAAATGGTGATGTCTAATGACCCAGAGCTGTGCTGACTCTCTAGGAAGGTGGAGCAGACAGACAGATGATGTATCAGGCTAGACAGTCTGCAAGATATTGTTTCCATGAGCTCATGTGGCCAAAAGGTATCATAATGCTTTCCAGAGTATTTAGTCCAATCATGTGATGAGGCCAGTGGTAGCGACGGAAGATCATTTATTCTTCAATGTCAGTGTGAACGTCTGGCTAGTTGGCAGCAGCCATCGATTCTGTTGTTTCCAATACTCTTAACAGCTCCCGAAGTGACCGCTTTGATTACAGCCCCATGACCACTTGGATTATACAAACCTGTTTTGGGTGATGCTGTGGACAAGAGGGATTGGGGGAATGCCAAGGGTCAATATTCTCCCCAAGTTAGAGACAATGATCTCTTTGGCAATCCTGCAAGCGTACTGTATACTCACTTAAGGAACAAGTTGGTGTCAAGACACTGCATCCTCTGTTGGAGGCTGCAAGTGAGTGATGACTCGATTAATGACTTAGCATCGGATGGAACATGTGTAGTTTTATCTGCCAGGAGTCACACGTCACACTACATCTTCTAGCCACATGGTAGTTTTTAGGTATTTTTAACCTCATTATCTTTTGGAAACATTCTATAAAGAAGGAACGCTTGGATCAGTTTTAGGAAGGACCTTCTTAAAATGTGCAAAACAAGTACATGTTTTAAGCGTTGGCAAGGCTGATCGTCTGCGATGGAAAGGTCAAGCCTTAAAGGTCGGTACTGTATGTTGTTAACATTTTGCATCTTCAACTACCATTCAACATTTTGTAAAAAGCCACCAGCTACCTCACACACTAGCCCAGCATGACCAGAATAACATCACCGCAGTCTCCCCATTCCTGTGGCACATCCATCTAACCTCACACAGTAAAATCTTCAGTGTTCATTTATCCATCTTTAACTCTTGAGAGTGCATTCATTTGGTTGACTCTCAGTTAGATTTGTACTGGGGATTTTACTGTGTACTTGCCCCATAAAGGTCATTCTCAGATTTTGTCATCATGCACAGTGACGGTCAGTCACCGGCACCCACTGGTCAGTACGTTTCATTTTATTTATTTATTTATTTAATATATGTCTGCTGTCAGGAAGAAACCAGCTAACTCCAAAATGCATTTTTTTCAGGA
The DNA here is from genome assembly GCA_900323375.1 of Benthosema glaciale. NCBI lineage: Eukaryota > Metazoa > Chordata > Actinopteri > Myctophiformes > Myctophidae > Benthosema > Benthosema glaciale. Next base: position 5,811 of record OOFJ01029132.1, read on the forward strand.
AATGAAGAAAACTGTATATTTTGAAAACAAAGCAATACTGCCTCATCAAAGTTGGTGTTGTGACTTTATATATTGTTATTGTTGTAATACTTGGATGACAGGGGAGAGGTGACGCAGTTAGCTACTTTAGCAAACAGTTTGAGGGTCCAATGGAATTAAGAGGTTTTGTCCGAAGCACTTTTTACTACTTTTCATTGGTTCAATATTGTTTTAACCAACACACAGACATAAAGGGTGTTGAATAGCACTGAATTATGAAAAATAAAATAATAAAAAATAATAAATAAAAACCCTCAAAAATGAGTTAGGTGGTTTCCTCAGCAACGCTGTATAACTTATTCCAAGTTCAGTGTATTCATTTTTGTGAATGCCACCACTGCCCACCAGATATCCTGCGTTGCCCTTAGTTAGCAGCACTGGCCCATAATTCTGCCTCCATCACTCACGTGCTTGTTTCCATGTGTCTGCCCGCATGCATGTTCTGCATGTGTCGGATCAGATGCAGCGCGGTAGACGCAGCGGCGCGCACACAGAGGCTGTGGTGCTGTCAGCCCAGATCTGTCTTCGTTTAGCAGGATGCTCGTTCATTAAGGCCAGCATGGCTCAGCAGGAGGCGGCATGCCACAGAACACTAATGTGTGCGGCACCATAAATCAACATTAGAGAAGAGGAGGCATCTCATGTTAGAGATGGAGGAGGAGGGAGAGGCAAGATACTGAACATGAGGCCACTCGTGCCTATTTATACTTGGCCGCTGGGTTGTTCGCCGAAACGTGACGCACAAATTGGATCTTTTTTTCTGCTGAGTGTCACGGTTGTACGGCCACCAATTATAAATGAGGCTTTTAAACATGGCTGCAGAACAAGCAAAAGCAGACATTATAATCCCACTATGAGTGCGACATTGTCCTGGAATTGCGGAACAGTGGTGCCTGAATTGTATCTTGTACCAGGGAGATTCAGTGTTATTTGTACAACCTTCCTTATTACATCCAGTTGAGGACATTTTTTACCATTATTCAAGCTCTCAAAGGGCATTCACATGATCACCATTGTCAGAGCCAGTTTTTCCCAGTGAAAGGTCAGCGGCTGGTGGCTGGCCAGGTGTCTGTGAAGTAGCAGGGCCGGCCAGAGCAGGGAATGTAATTATGGCACTCTGGCAATATGATGCACCTGCCAGTCCGTCTCTCAACACTGGCAAATAGGACTGGCATATTAAATGCAAAGTCAACAAACATGGCCATCCGGCGGAGCACAGTGAGGCAGTGAGAGTACTACGCAGGCCAGGGTTAAGAAAACAAATAAAATGATGGTTGCCTGCAACGAACGAACGATTGATCGAAACACAGACACACTTATACAGGTTAAGAGTAGAGATACAGAAGAACTAGTAACACTCATTTTAAAAATTGGATAAATATATAAGACTTAGTCTGACCCGGCCATCTGCAATTGGTCTGACCAGGTTTAACCAGTATGATGTGCGTACAGTAGCTATGTACTGTATCAGTATAATATAGACCTTATTACATTTATTTTCTTCTTCACCCAACAGATGGCTATTGAGGTGGTCAAATTGAGTGCTCGGGGGGGAGAAATGTGTGGTTAAATGTCACGCTCAATATGCTCATGGAGACCTAGACACATAGCCAGGGCTAGGAATCGAACCTGGGACCTTTTGTTCCAACCTGGGTGGTCTCTCTGCCTTTTCGGCTATTGCTGCAACCAATGTGCAGTGTATAAACAGTTATATGGATCAATATGTAGTCGATATACAATGAATAACTCCAAGTCAAATGGGTTTTCAGATCTGAGACAAGTCTCCTGAGGAGGCGTGTTTGAAGCCTGTCCTGGACAGGGTTTCCGGACGTAAAAACAAATCCATAGTGAGCACTATACAATATATCCATGGTGAAACATCAATAGCTGTAACAAGCAAAACATACTCCTTCAAACATGGGGGTTTGAACAGGTTTTTCTAACTTAGTAACCATGGGCTATTTGAACTGGGGACTTTAGAGTAAAATATATATGCTCTAGGTACAAACAGGTTTTGAGCTGAGGCAATGAGTTTGTTATCAAGACTTGGGGTACCTGGCTGGCAGAGGTACATTGCCTAGCCAAGTGTCAAACATGTTTGTCACTCTTCATGTTACCTCGCATCACCAGGCTTTCCACCAAGGAGGAAAGCCTGGTCTATGTTCCAAATCGCCGTGTGAACCGGTCTGGAGCGGATAGTAATTTACGTCATGTTGTAGGTAGATTTGTATTCATCGTGCAGGAAACCACAAGGCGGAATAAGAATTCCGCCTTGTGGTTTCCTGCCTGCTGACTACAAATAGTGACTATGTGACGTATTAAACCATCCGCTCCAGACCGGTTCATAACACCCGAAAGGGAATGCTGCCCAGTCTACTCTTCATGGGTGTCTGCGACAGTCCCCAGAACAGGATGCCAGACAGGGAACTGATAAGTTCCTCAATATATTCTGTCAACTCCCGGTGACCCTCTGACCCGATGTATGAACCTCTGCAAACTATATCTAACCAGTGTCCCGTTATGTTTTTTTATGCTTACAAAGCACTTGTGACTCGGAGGATACAAAAAGGGACATGCAACTCTGTTCATCTTGCACACAGGGATTGTGGTCTGTCACTTTGGTTTTGTCACTTTTGTCTGCGGACACTTCATTAAAACTTAATTTTGTACTTTTTACTTTGGACATGTGTGAAACTTTCTTTCTTGTCAGTTCTCAGTTCCTTTGTGAGTTTTCCACCACAAGACCCCCATAATAATCACATTTCAACTGGGGATCCTGCAAATTTATATTTGAACTAGGGACCCGTCACCCAGACAAGCACTTGGAATTGTAGGTGTTGAGGCATTACATTTAGTTTGACTCGGTTCCACAGATACATATTTTGAAAATAGCTGATCTACAAGCTCACGACGGCGGTTGAAAGGCGTTGTGAGCTTGTAGAGGTAATGCTTTTTGTCCCGAACCACAGGTCTGTACATAATGATCATGCAATGGCTACGGACAACACAGCAAGAAGAAGAATTAGCCTCATTCTTTCTCTGAATTATAAATGGCCACTTCCCAGCATGCCCAGACAGACTTCTCCACGGCCTAGGAACCGACCCGTCCGAGGCAGACCGGTCTGTCTTCTAGGCCTAAAGTTGAAACCACAAGTCAAGCGAAAGCTCTTTAGATGTCAGGGCTGTTATAGGAGACTGGTTTTAACAAGCACACAAAGGGCCCACTGTGTGGATCAGACAGGGTGCTGAGGTTAGAACACAGAGTGCGCCGCTCCGCTCGCCTCCCCCTTTTACTACTTCACATTGCATTTTCTCCCCTTTAATTACACCTGCTCTCCCAAGCGTGACTGGAGGTGTGTGGAACTTACAGTACTCGTTAATATGAATCTGCAGAGATTCAGCTCACAGCATGCCGCGTGTGCGACGACCGACTGTCTTCCATGGTCTCCGTGGAAACGTGTTTAAGCACAGCCTGCACCCTTCCCTCTCCTGGGACAGAAAAGTAAAAAAAAAACTCACATTTGAGAAAGTGTGTGTGTGTGCGCGCGTGTGTCTGTCTATGACTATGAGCATATGCACATCTTCTGGGGATTATGTATTTACATTATGTGGTAACTCAGTGTTGTTTTAACTCAAATACACTAATGAATGTCCATTATGGAAAGTCATTAACTGCCTCTGGCTTGAGCTGGTTTACCTCACCTGCAAAGTGACCAGAAATAAAAGCTGTCATCATCAGAAAACAGCAGAATGTTATTATGAAAAAGACAAACACTGCATATTGTACCGTGACCCTCAATACACTGAGGGACTGTCCATTATTGAAACACGTGCTCATTAATGGCTTTTGGATTGAGCTGGTGTACTGTATACCGATCACGAGCAAAATAAAGCTTCCATCATCAGAAAACAGCAACATGTCACAAAAAAAACCCTAAAATAACATCTGGAATTATGGGCAAATGGCCACGCTCCTTACAATATCTCGGCCTGTTTCCAGGCACATGACTCCAGGGATGCGACGCGAGCTCCGGGAAGCACCGACTTGTGAAACTACAGCCGTGACGGCACATCTTCGGTCCACAGAGAAAAGTCTTCTTCTCTGCTAGCGGCAGTTGGCAGAAGATGCACAGGGCATTAACACTACCCAGAGCACCAGAGTGTAGTCTTAAAAAGAACAGGAGCGTTGTGAAAAACTTCTAGAAATGATCGAGATCAAGGGACCAACAGTGGCATGGATGAATACAATCCTTTATTTTTATATAATAAAAATATGCTCAGGAAAGACAAACATATTTCCACGTTTTCCCGCACCAAAATGAATGCATTGTTCTTTCAAAAAAGTATCAATAAAAATAAGGACATGAACATGACACTATACCCCATTTCACTGCTAAATACAGGCCTAACAAACTGAAGGAAGTGTGTGGCTGAGGATTGTTATTGTTATGTATAGCTGCAGGCAGTCAGTTGATAGCGGTGCGTGAGAGAGAGAGAGAGAGAGAATGTTATCTAGGTGGTCGTCAAAATGCTGACACAGTTCAGTCCTTTCTGATCAAGACCAAAAACACACTAATGAGCCATGCTACAGTATTTAAGCATGGCACATTCTTCAAAGGAATTCCCTCTTTAATATCACAAAACGGTGAGGAAAGAAATTTTAAGTAGCAAAGGAATTTTAAATAGTAAAAGGCACTTGATATTAAAGCCAGTTCAAACAGGGACACATGAAAGCGCAGCCGGCGTCAAAGCTTATTTCCATAATACCTCGAGCCAGTGTGCCCCAGGAGAATCTTCTAACAGCCTTTATTCGCTCCTCAAATGCCGTTTTGATTTCAATTATTTGTTTTTTATTTTTTATTTTTTTTATTGATGAGGGAGATAACGGCGAGGCAGTTTCTTAGCTGATGGAAGCTATACTTCAAATTTGGATTCTAGTGCACCCCCTTCAACTTGACTCACTCCCTCTATCCTGCAGACAAGCCCAAATCAACTTTGCCCCCTCCCCAGTCCCCCACCTAAACATTCTACTATGAAGCTGAAAGTAGCATTTTGAAAACTACAAAGATATTTCATTGTTTTGAGGTGAGTAATGTGAGCTAAGTGCTACCTCTGTGGCAGTGGCATTACCTCAGGGCAGCGGTAGTGCTTTGTGTAAAGTAGGAGTGAATGTCTGCGCGTGTGTGGCCCTAAATTCTTCTGCAAGCCATTGCTTTACATTCCTCAGACTTGAGATGAAAGGACCTCAGTCAAGAGAAGTCAGCAATTCAAGGCATTTTATTTAGCTGAAGATCTTCATGGGGGGAAAAAAACAATTATAAATAACATCCACCTACTAGATGCAAAAACTATAAAGTGAGCACTATAAATATTCAAAGTCCTACATCACTAAATCACATATTAAAAATAATAGACTGTTTAAGCAGCATACCAATTGTGCAGTAGAGGCATGTTGAGAATGCTGGAAGTCAGTACCAGACTTGCCAGATATATTTGCCATTGTGTTTTTTTTTTTTTAAGTCAAATAAACTCCATTTGTTTATCCTATGGAGAAAAACAATAAACACAGGACAAAAATCACAAAACTGTCCAGGATTCATTGTCCATGCAATGGTTAAGTGCATGAAACAAAGAATTTGGACATATCACAAGGGATGTTGTGTGGACACTGGACAGGCAGGGGCATGCACAAGTGGCTGAATGTAGATGTCGTGACATCAGTACAGGGACTAAGTTGAGATCAATTTATTATCTGAAGAAGTGGCAGAGGCAGCCGCTCATACATGCATATCGATATTGCAATAGCATAAAGTCATGTAATGTCCCCTTTGCAGGACCAAGAGTGTCCTGTCCGTCTGTCCTCACTCAAACATCTGAATTGATGCTGAGGTTGGCCATCCGCGGGTCAGTGTTTATCTCATACCTATAATGGTACCCCTCCATGTGGTCCCTGCACGCATCACGGATGTTGTATATCCAACGCTTGATCCCCTTCCTGTTCAGGTAAAGCACCAGCAGGAATATGACACCGATCAGGGCCAACACCATGCCCAGGAAGACATACGAGGTCTCCAGTACTCCCTTCATGTCGCCAGAATAGTTGCACTCCAGCTGAGACGGCTCCAGCTGCAACAGGGGCAGGTTTCTCAGGCCTTCTGGGTCCACGCAGGTCAGGTTCTGCGCGTCGGTGACCTGGTCCGAGCCTTTCAGCCACACTACGAGGTCCTCGATGAAGCAGTCGCAGCGCCAGGGGTTCCCCGCCATGCGGACCTGGAGATCGGTCTTGAGGCTGAGGTCCGCCAGCGTGGCGTTGGGCAGCTCCCTCAGGCTGTTGTCCCTCAGGTCGAGTTCCTGCAGCGGAGGAACCCGCAGCGATCCGTTTGTCAGAGAGACGATGGAGCAGTTCTGCAGGCTGAGGTTGGTGAGATTCGGGAGGTCCGTGAATATTCCATCCGGCAGAACCACCATGTGATTGTTCGACAAGTCCAAGTGTGCGAGCCGGACAAAATTTGCCTTCTGCAGCAGCACGCTCAGGACCTCGCTATGGTTGTAGTGGAAAGAGCTGCTGAAGTTCAACGCCTGTAGCTTGTTGTCATCGAGGAACGCCGCGGCGCTGATGTCCACGATGCTGTTGTTGCTCAAGTCCACGCGCTCGAGGTTGGGTAGGTTGTGGAACGCCCCCGGGTCCACGAACTGCAGCTCGTTCCCGTTGAGACGGAGCTCCGTCAACAGGTCGAGGCGGCTCGGAAAGGACTCCGCGCCGACGCGGGGGATTTTGTTCCCCGTGACGAACAGTTGACGCGTGTTGGCAGGCAACGGATGCGGAATGACCCTTAAATCCTGGTTTTGGCATTTCACAGTCTGCGTGGAGCACAGGCATTTGTCTGGGCAACACTCGCAACACGACAACAAAACGAAAGCTACAAAGAAGAAGAAAAATGCACGTCGTGCAAGAAGAAGACCAAAGTTCTTTGTCCTGCTGTTGTTTGGGGGTTTTCCGCGTAACAAACGCCCAAACAAACTCGCCACGCACATGTTTTTTTTAACTCGATTGGTTTAGTTTAGAACTAGAATGCCGTGGAAAGGGATATTGGTTCAGGGGGTCAAATACTATACCTCTCTGTCTCGCGGCACGACTTTTTGTTCCTCAGTCTGGGGTGGGAATGGAAACTTTTCGGCGTTTTAATCTCTCCCACTTGGATCTAGTCCCACGGTCCCACCTCCTCCGACACGAATCTGTTGGAAACGACCCAAATCATAACCCCCAAAAACCGTTCCGATCATGTAGGGTAGGGGCTTACATATCCATGAGGTTCAGCGGGTTAACTTGTGCGCCAAGCTCGCTTAAAAGTTTTAAGTTTATATCCTAATCCTCTTCGTGATCATGTTTGCTTTTTCCCCATCCGAGCCTATGATGAGTAGTATATCCTCTTCTCCTGTCGGACCGGCGGTCCAAATGGCCTTTTTACGGCGGCAAACAACTTCTTTTATTTCTCTGAAACAGACAACAAACAATCTGTGTCTCCCAAAGGTGGCATCCATCCATCCATCCATCCGACACGCGCACTAGCCTCGCCGATCTCCAAGCCCCGGAGAATGATGAACACTCCAACATAGTGCCACGGTTCAGCCCATCGGAGTCTCGGGGAACGGGAACATACCACTTCTCCTGTGAAAGGGGCGAACAATGAAACTTCTGTAGATTGCTAATCCGATTGCAGTCGGTCCGCAACATGAAGATTCTTGTGTTATGTTTCTGTTTAATTCACATTTACTTAATGCTTAATTATTTTTTATATAGTCGCGTACAATAATAAGTAAATCGCAGTTTAAATTATAGGACTATAAATGAGATTGGTATGCGCCAATTTCACTATTTGGGATTTAATAGCCTATAGATAACGTAATAAGACTATGGTCAAACAAATCTAATAAATATATTACGATATTACAAATTGAATGATTTAATCTACATATGATAGGCTAGTGTACTGTACACATAGCATTTTAAACGTTTCTAGCCTATCTAATATAGTGGGAGATATAGCCCCTATATAATAGTATAGTGTCATTCTCACCTGGAAAAAGCAGGATTGTTTCTAATAATAACAACAAAATGCTTCCATGGCCAGAAACAAGATTATAGAAGACTCTTCTAGGTCACCCCAGACAGTGCACATCACCAAAATGGGAAATTTAACCCATGTTGACTTATGCATCTGCTGTCTGTGATGGTGTCAGTTCACACAAGCTCCCCCTTCGCTGCTGCCGGTGTGTGTGTGTGTGTGTGTGTGTGTGTGTGTGTGTGTGTGTGTGTGTGTGTGTGTGTGTGTGTGTGTGTGTGTGTGCGCGCGCGCATAGTCCTGAGCCCTGATGGTCTGTGTGTGTGCACACACACACACACACACACACACACACACACACACACACACACCATACAAAACAATAGAGTACAATATTGTAGTAGCCCAGGCCCCAGGCTATACATTGCCTACACATACACACTGCCTACACTAGTAGTTGAATTAA
>OOFJ01029149.1:0-12902 GCA_900323375.1 Benthosema glaciale
TTCATTGTGCAACAGTATTGCACACTGAGAACAGCTGATATACAAGCTCACGTTGCGTCGCGGAAGCGACTGTTGTGAGCTTAGAGGTCTGGGTGCGCAACACCATCGCAGGACGAAGCATACATTATACTTGATGGGCTGCAGGTGCGAGTGCAGCCGTGCACAAACACTGGCTCTGCTGTTGTGACCATGAGCGCACCTCCTGTTGTTATGACAGCGACTGGAGGTGTGGTTCTGAGGACAACTGTTTTGAATTGCTATTATTGTTCAAACACAACAGAAACCAAGGATTATATATTTCAATGGCGAGAGATCACAATAAAAATCCTAACCATTCTTCCTCCACACTGGGAGAAAAACAGCATCTGAAAGTTTGATGGTGCATTTTTACACGTGATTGCAGTGAGAACTTTTCCATTGAATGTTATGAGAGACAGGGCTCTTCTGCAGCCACTTTGTGCGCGCATAGTGGTGTTTACCAGTGTGACGTCGTCTGTTAAGGCGTCTATAGCCAGTAAATCTGTTATATATATATAAAAAATTAAAATAAATAAAGAAAGAAAGTGGTTAATATTCAGATTATCATGTTTTTTTTTTTTTTTTTTTTTGTAGTGCCTCCATCCATTGAAGATGATATCACAACAGTCACTGCTGTGAAGATGTCTCCTGTGGTGCTGCCATGCCACGTGCAGGGTCGTCCTCAGCCCACTGTCACCTGGGCCAAGGGGGGGGCCAGGCTGGGCTCCAGGGGAGGGACTTACCGCGTCCTGCCTACCGGTAAGGCCATGGTTATGTTTCTGCAGTAGTATGCAACTCTGCATTCCTCTGTAGCATAGACAGAGACGTGACTAGCATTGAGATTGTCCAATTGGCATCTCTTCATTACTGGCACATGGCCCTCTGGAGTGTAACGCACACGGTCAGGTAATTGTCTCCCACTTTGTGAGCACAGATCTGCACAAATGTTCATTAAGAGTTTTTAATGAACTTGGTAGTTCTGCTTTTGACTTCTGTACCCCTAACTCATGAAATACCATACAGTAGTGTTATAAAAATGTGATAATCAAGCCACAGTCCAGAACATACATACTGTAGTCTGTGGAAAACTTAATAACTTAGCAATTGCATTACATTCATATTTTATACGCAGGAGTGCTGGAAATAACCGCTGCCGTTCCAAGTCATGCTGGCAGGTACACATGCTCTGCCCGCAACCCAGCTGGGGTGGCACACAAACACATCTCTCTGACTGTGCAAGGTGAGTTCTGAGTTACAATATAATACATCTAGAGGGCGGAGTGCCCCGCCCCCAGCTATTCACCAGCATTTGAAACACACGGAGGCTCTAATTTTACCGCATTATTGTTGATTTGTGAACCACATTTTGGTGCCCAAATGCAGAAGACTTGAGCACTGAACAGGCGCACTAGGCTTTCAAACAGTAGAGGCATGCAGGGGGCGTTTTAAATGCAGTAGTATTGCAATCCCAGATTTGACCACCAGGCGATGGCAGTACTGTTGTACCGTGGTTCTGGGGGCTCACAACTCACATACAGCAGGTCACTACAGATTGTAATAGTGTAATTGGCATGGTTTAAATTAAACTGTATGGAGAATGGTGGAAGAAGTACTGAGACTTTTTACTTGCGTAAAAGTAGCAATACCACAATGTAGAAATGCTCGTTTTTTAAGTAAAAGTCCTCAAAATTGTATTTGAGTAAATTGTGTTTTATTGTGTTTGTATTATTGAAATGTGTCAAACGTTTTTTTCAAAAATGCCAAATCTGTAAGCTCTGTGAGGGTGTAGATCTGCTATTTTTGAATATAATATAGGGATTAATTGGATCTGCAAAGTATGAAGTGTTTAAGATTGGAAGTACTTGCAAACGTACTTAGTTACTTTCCATCACTGATGGGGTGTTAAATCGATCTAAACATTGCATTTATCCTTGCTTGTGGTCAGAGCCCCCAGAGATCAAGCCAATGACAGAGGAAGTTGAAGTGGTGTTGCATCATGGGACTGTTCTCCGCTGTGAGGCCCGTGGTTTCCCCAGACCGTCCATCACATGGCAAAGAGAGGGTGTTCCCATTGCAGCAGGTGAGAGAATCTAAATGATATCACATTGAACACCGTACAAAGAGAGGGTGTTCCCATTGCAGCAGGTGAGAGAATCTAAATTATATCACATTGAACACCGTACAAAGAGAGGGTGTTCCCAATGCAGCAGGTGAGAGAATCTAAATTATATCACATTGAACACCGTACAAAGAGAGGGTGTTCCCAATGCAGCAGGTGAGCATTGAACACTGTACACCGCAAAGTCCTCAATGTTAACCACATGAAACCTACAGTACATGTATGTAGCATCCCTTTTCTGGGGGGGACATTTGCCGAAAATAGCAGATCTTCAAGCCCACAGTGCGCTGAGAGGGATCGGCTGCAAAGAGATTTGGTGTAGAAGGGGGAAAAAAAGAGTCCACCAAGTACAGAGTTAACTCAGTTTTACTAAGTGCAGTGGATTTCAATGGTTATGTCTGAGAATGCAAAAATGTACGCTTAAAGGTAATCAAAAGTAATCAACAAACTACAGTATACTATACAGTAAAAACTGGTAAAACATTGACCAAATTGTCAAATATAAGAAAGAGGCAACATTTTCAAAAATAGCCAATCTACAAGCTCACAACGAGGCTTTGTGTGTGTGTGTGTGCGCCGACAATAGAATTCCTACATTCCAAGTCCTTGTCTGCGTGGGGGGGTTACTGTGGGGGGTCACGGCCTGAAAAGGTTGAGAACCGCTGCAGGACAGATCAATACAAACACATTTGCACTAGATCAGTGGTTTTCAACCATTTTGATACCAGAGCCTACTATTTATTCTGCATTTTAGCCACGGACCACCATGTGATGAGCTTTAGTCTCTCAGACCTAAAACCTAAGATTTTTTTGTTTTTGTTTATGTCCACAAGAATTCCATGCTGTATAGTTTAGGAGACATTAGCAAACATTGATCAAAATAACAATTCTTCTACATTTTCTAATTGTGTAGACTTCCTGTAATGAAGTAATGATGATGTTTAACAGTAATGTAACTCTTGAGAGCATATAATGAAACCAAATGGACCTGTATGGGTCCATTTGGTTTCATTTTACGCTCTCAAGAGTTAAAAATCTATAAGGGTCCATTTGGTTATCAACTCTCCATCATTTAGCTGGGGACCACCTGGAACCATCTCAAGGACCACTGGTTGAAAACCACTGCACTAGATGGTAGATGATTCTGCTGAATAAAATGTAATCACTGCTTCTCTGTCACAGGACATCGGTTGGCTGTGCTTTCCAATGGAGCCCTAAAATTCTCCCGGGTCACTTTGGGTGATGCGGGCACCTACCAGTGCCTGGCACAGAATGAAGCGGGAACAGCTGTGGGCAGGACCAAACTAGTCCTTCAAGGTAATGTTGAATGAATGGGTTGAGGAAGGAAGGGGTCAGTAGGAAATCCTATGTGATGTGTGTGGCGTGCGCTGGTTCTGTCCTGCAGCTGCTATTTACACTCCTGTTAAACCGTCCTAGAATGCCACTGAACCATACGCTAAGTGCATACATGTGGGGACATGTAAGGAAACAAATTCCTAAATAGTGCAATTACTGTGTAATATGATAAAATAAACCAAGTTTCCGGCAGAAAACCTGGTTTTCCTGGACATTTGTCTGTGGGATCTGTAATGTGGTTACTCTCTGTGCTTCTCCAGTGCCACCTGTGCTGAGCGTGCCTCGTCTAGAGTACACAGCCGTGCTGGGCCAGCCGGTCAGCCTGGAGTGTGTAGCCGATGGTCAGCCCCAGCCCGAGGTCACTTGGCACAAGGAGCGGAGGCCTGTGACTGAGGGGGCATCCATACGCATCTTTGCCAATGGAACCCTGACGATCAGCGCCACCCAGCGCAGTGATGCAGGCCTCTACACCTGCACTGCCAAAAACCTAGCCGGTAGAGCCAGCCAGGACATGAGGCTGATTATTCAAGGTTGGTCACTGTTTGTCACAGAGCTACATAATGTATAACTTTTTCTAGTTCTGCTATCTAATCATATACCGTACAAGGCGCTAAAGCATAATCTTTGTTTAACAGTGAATTTGGGTTCTAGTCCACTCTGTAATGATACATTTTCCCCAGAGAATAATAGAAAACTAAAGCTTTGAGTATATTTTCTATAGTATAATCTATAGGTTCTGGCATAAGCCTTATTTGCTGACCTTATGTGACAGTTAGTACTTAGGAGTAGGTGTGTGGCCCACCTGACATGTTCTGTCAAGTAATAATAATTGATTCTCTTTCAGTCCCACCTATGATTCCTGCTGGGCAGACAGAGCTGTCAGTCATCCAGGGATTCCAGGCGCTGCTTCCATGTGCCGCTCAAGGTTCCCCAGAACCCCGCGTTTCATGGGAGAAAGATGGTACCGTTGTGCCCAACCTTCCAGGCAAATTCACTGTACTGCGATCGGGAGAGCTGATCATTGAAAGAGCAGAGGTTCGAGATGACGTACTATAATACATATTTAAAAAATAAATAAACACCCCTATGTTTATTTCCATTATTTTCTTGTAATCTTTTAAGTCCAAGTTCTAGTTGTTCATGTGAATGCCCCTTGTACAGCCAGGTGATAGTGGCGTCTTCACATGTGTGGCCACCAACGCCGCAGGCTCTGTGCGACAGGACATCCGGCTGTCTGTCAACATGAGGCCCGCCTTCAAGGAGCTGCCAGGTGACGCCACCCTGAACAAGGGTCAGAGTCTGGCCTTGTCTTGCCATGCTCAGGGCACACCCACCCCAGTCATCTCCTGGTCTGCAAATAATAGCCCCTACCCAGGTACTGTACATGATCTGTTATGATAACTTTAATTTCTCCCATGTTATATTAACACCAAACCTTTAACTGTTATTCCAAAGAATAGTGTTGTGTACGGGTAATTTTATATGCTCTCAAACTGAGACCCTCAGGGTTCATTGAAGGGGTTCCAAATGGACCCGTACAGGTCTGTAACTCTGGGAGTGCATACATTTAACCAAATGGACCCATAAGGGTCCATTTGGTTAAATGTATTCCATTTGTGGGTCTCAGTTTTATTATATACAGGGCTGGTTGGTCTGCTGGTTTGTCTTGGTTTGCCTGCATTGTAAATTGTAATGCTCAAATCTATTATGTTATCACAAGGGAGATAGTTGCAACAACTGTCATTGCTACTCAATAAGAACACTGCCATGTTATAATGATTATTAATGCACATTAATATTCATTGTCTTTGTCAGGTGCCACTGTAGATGAGGCTGGCAGGAGCTCTTTGATCATTGAGAATGTCACAATGAGTGACGCTGGGACCTATATGTGCATAGCAGAGAACAGTGTGGGTTCCATACGTGCACTTTCATTTGTTCGCATCCGAGGTGAGCTGATCAAACATTATCAGACCAGTTAAATCCAGGGTTCCATTTGTTTTGTGGGGGGGATCCAATCGTCTAGCCCCTGCTGATTTTGATATACATTTTATACAAGTGAAAATTATTAATTCTAAATTTTAATTACAAGTTGAACCCTGGTTAAATATGTATTTCTTTCCTAATCTTTTAAAGCTAGTTGTGTGATTCTTTCCTAATCTGTTATTAGTCTACAGTACAAGATTATATCAAATATTATATTGTATCAGTGGGAGGTTGTGCTCCTTGACTATAATTGGCATGATGTGGATCGATAGTTTAGACTTAATGAACGTGTGTTTCCAGAGCCTCCAGTGTTGAAGGGCGAGGCCCACATGACTCACACAGTCCTCCAAGGTGCCTCTGCTGTGCTGGACTGTCCCGTCCACGGAGACCCCAGCCCTGTCCTCCGCTGGCACAGAGACAGAACACCCCTCCTCCGCTCTGTGCGACTGCAAATGCTGCACAACGGCTCCCTAGTTATCTACGGCGTCACGGTAAACATAAAAGTTCCCATAGCCTCTTCTTTTTTTCTTATCTGCGTACACAGGAGTCACCCTCAGCCTTCTTTGTCTCAAAATAAGATAAGTGCAATACAATTCTTAGAAAACTATATTTGAATGAAATAAAGCATTTGTTTACTTGGAAACTAACAGGACTGTTCGGATGAAAAATGAAAGTCTAGCAGAGATTCATCTGCAGTCCCCTTGGGTGGCAGAACAGTGTGTGACTGACTGTCCCCGCAGCGTCCTCACTGCCTCCAGTGTAAATCAGATTGGAGGCTGTTCAGTCAGAGAGCCTAACAGCATTAGCTGCAGAGGGAGAAAGAAAGGGAACAGAGAGCTGGATGTTCCCCGAATCGGACGCTTGTTTTTTTTTTCTTTTTTTGCTGCCTGTAACCTTGTTAAGTCTAACTCGTGCTCTAATTGCACTCCCAGCGGCCGAGGCTCTTTGACAGATGGGTGTCGGTGGCTCTCTCTCCCAGACAGCGTGAAATTTTCCCACTCTGACCATACTGTATAATCACTGTTATCGCAAACAATCTTAATGGAATGAAACCTCAATTGCCCCTTGGAAAATGCCAAGGTTGCGTGTGTGCGTGCGCGCGCGCGCGCATGCACATGCACATGCGTGCTTGCATTGGTGCACAAGCATGTCCTTGCTGTGGGGCAGAAACCTTGTACTTCGGAAACCTTTACTTTTCAGGAAATGGAAATATGAACCTGTGTTCTGATGTAGTAATTATTTAGTCACAAGTTCTCGTTAATACTTTTCAACCTTATTATATTAAAGCGTGGCATGTGGGTGGGTGGTGGGACATCACAAACCTAATGTTAATGGGCGCAAAGACACATTGTGTAATTTATGGGGGGGATGGGGATACAATGTTTCTGACTGAGAGCAATGAATTATTTTCATGTGATACTAATTCAGTAAGTTCATTGGTTTGTCCCCATGCAGGCTGGAGATGCAGGGGAGTACCAGTGTGTGGCAGAGAGTGAGGCGGGGGTTGCTGAGAGGACCATCACCCTCAAAGTCCAGAGTGAGTGACACATGACTGCATTACAATGGAAACATGTTAAAAAAGATGTTTCGTATTTCTGATTCAAGGATTTCATATATTATAATACACTTTTGAAAAATACATTAAAATGACAGCGAATGCTCATTGTTTCTCTGTTTGATGTTACAGTTAGTAATCAAAGCTCTAACCCACAGATGTTCTTGTACGACTGTACCTTTTGCAAACTGTTTAGCACAACAGTAGATTTGAACTGGAAATACTCAACATACACTCATTAGTCTTAGTGTTTTTTCCCCCTAATTAAGTAGTTTTTTTCTTGTTGTTTTCTTATGCCCCCCATGTAAAGTGTCTTTGTGTCTTTGTCTATTATTTTCATACTTTCATACGTGTTTCCGTTTGATGTGTATTTTTCAATGCTATTTTAAAATAACAGACCTACAAACTCACAATACGTAAATCTATCTATGTCTCTCTGGTTCTGATGACAGTCAATGGAGGTTACTCTAACTGGGAGGAGTGGGGTCCGTGCAGCAGTACCTGTGGTCGAGGTTCCCAGGAGCGACTCAGATTGTGCAACAACCCGGAGCCAGCCAATGGGGGAAGGTCTTGTGATGGCCCTAGCATTGACTCCAGGTCATGTCAGGCTGGTCTCTGCCCAGGTAGGAACAAGTTTATGTGCTTCTTCTGTCAAATGTATTAGTTATAACTATCAATATTATTGTTCAATTTTTTAATAATGACTAGCGCATGTTTGTGTCGGCTAGTCCACACTGATGCATCAATGAGTAGCTCATGTTCCAGTGTTGAGATCAAAGTAAAGATACAGTATGTTGGGCGTTAAATTACCTGTCCATTGATCGCAGATCCATGTCCATGTGCTAGAGACTCCTATGGGCTGTGTGTTGAATGAGAGGATTAGGTCCAAGTGCTACATTCTCCTTTGAGGCTACTAACATGATGGCTACTAATTGGCTACTAACATGATGTAGCTACAAATATCCTTGTGTACAAGAATCCCATATTACCATGGAAACTGAATTTACACAGAGTAAAAATATTAAGTGGGAGTCTCAATTGAGATTCTCATCACTAGGATATGAGGTTTTACACATTGCTGCAGACATGTTTTATTGTCGTGCACCAGTTTAAAGTTGAATACTGTATCCTGAGCAGTGTTTTTGGTGTCTGGTCTAAGGTGAGGCTCCGCGTAAGGCCAGAGGCAGTCTGATAGGAAAGGTGAACGACAGGGAGTTTGGTGTGTCGTTCCTGGAGGCCAACATTACAAACGATGTGGAAGAAGGTACCAGCAGTATGACGGCCCACCTGAACAACATCCCTCCTTCTGTTGGTGAGTAAAGCATTACGTTCATACGAAAAAAAGAGCTGCTAGATGACCGTCCTCAGAGTAAGGCTCAAGGCAGAAATGATTTGTCTAGAAGTGGTTCTTTTTTCAATCAGTTTGTTTTTAGAAAAATCCCAAACTAGCTCATCTATAAGCTCACAAGTTTAAATGTATCCCCTTCATTAGCTCAATGCTTGCAAAAATACCAGCACTTGCACAGGAAACCGGGTTGAAATCCGGGTTAGAAGAGGAAAGTTACATAGTGCAACTTTAAGCGATTACATAATTGAATCAAGACATTTATAACAATGCAACTCTACAGGCATGTTTCAATGGTGTTTCAAGAGGCATACATCTCTGCTGTTGTGTTCCAGGTCCCTTGATGCGGTGTTTGGTGTCAGTGTTTGCTCCCGTCTACTGGACCACGGCTCTGCAGAACGAAGCAACCAGGAATGGTTACTCTGTCACCCAGGGCCTATTCAGACAGGAGTCTCAGCTGGAGTTTGAGACTGGTGAGCACTACAGACCTACATACGTTATTCTATTTATTCTACTCACCGCCCTGGTTAACAGAAAATTAGGACAAATACAGGCTGGATATCATCATGTTTGAACAAATCCAGATGACCCACTTCTGTAGTTCACAAAATCACCAGGAGATGGCGCTGTTCACCATCACTTCTATTTGTATTTTCAACTAAAGTTCTATTGTCATTATAAAGCTATTACTGATGACTTATCAAATTGTTCTTCAACCAGGGGAGGTCCTTCGTCTGACCCATGTGGCCAGAGGCGTGGATTCTGAGGGAGTTTTGCTCATTGACATTGTAATCAATGGATTTGTCCCACTGTCGTTAACCAACTCTCACCTGAGTCTCCAAGTAAGTTCACCATTTGTTCATTGCGCGTGCGTGCGTGCGTGCGTGCGTGCGTGCGTGCGTGCGTTCGTTCGTTCGTTCGTTCATGTGTGTGTGTGTGTGTGTGTGTGTGTGTGTGAGAGAGAGAGAGACCATGAAGATGACATGAAAAGAGATTGATTGATTACTATTGGTGTTTCTTTTATATTACCTGAATAGTTTCCATGTGAAATACTTCTCTAACATGTGGGACCACTCCTCTCCGTCCTGCAGGAGTACGATGAGTCGTACGTGCAGACGGGTCCGGGCCAGCTGTACTCCTGGTCCTCTCAGACACACCAGAGAGGAGGGGCCCCCTTGGTGCTGCGCTGTAACCACACCATCATATACGAGGGCCAGGAGGAGCGCCAGGGGCCCCTCCTGCAGCTGCTCAGAGTCTCAGACCTCAACAGTGTCTACAGCATGTTCACACTCACTCTGGACTTCCACATCACTGCCAACTTGCTCATACCAGGTTTGGGGCCCAAACGATCTGATTCACCATTTGTCAGCCTTATGATTGGTCCCTAACTGACTAATCCAGGGGTTCTCAACCCGTGGGTCGCAACCCTGCAGGGGGTCCCGAAATTATTTTGGGGGGTCCCCAGATGATTACATTTTTATTTTGGCTGGAATTTGGAAATTGAGTTTACAGTACACATAGTACATGCATAAACTTTCCTTAATGATTATATTTGGTATATTGGCAAATTGACAAAGGGTGAATTGTACATTTAGCTAGTAATAAATAACTGTTCGTGCTAATGACGTTCTTCTCCTCCAGATGGCGATGGAGAGACGTGTCCTCAAGGGTTCTACCTGGACACTGCCTCCTACTGTGCTGGTATGTTTATTTTCCACGTCCTGTTTCTTATAGATAATAATAATAATAAAAGGCAACAGTGTTAGAATGTAAACACGTGAATCTGTGAGATGGTTTTAGGATCAAGACGTCAGGGCCACAGTGGGATTTCAGGAAGTGGGACTAGGCCTTTCACAATGATTATAACCATCTGATCGCAATTATTTGAGATAATCACAATTATATGGCTTAATTGTCATGATCGTTAGCAGAAATAGCAGACCTACAAGCTCACAACGGGTTGCATTGCCATGCTTTGTAGCCCACACAACACATTTCTGTGTTGTCACCGCCTGCCAGTGGGGAGCTCCAATCATCTTTGTATATTTAAGTTGTAATTTCTGCCATATGCAATTTTGGTGTACAAAGCCTAAAAGCCAAACGCAAATGCAGTTTAACTTTGTACACGCGTGTTCCAGTCATAATTATTTGTGTGACAATTAATCGTCACGTGCAATGTGACGATGGTGACAGCCCTAAAGTGGGCCATTGGGTAATGAATTGTGTCCTCCTGCTCACCAGATGAGGATGAATGCGACCTCCAGTCTCCCTGCTCTCACTCCTGTAATAACATTATGGGGGGTTTCTCCTGTGCCTGTCCTTCTGGCTTCACTATCTCCCCCGTATCCAACACCTGTCAAGGTCAGTCAACCGTTTTTGTATGATTACATACAGTGTATCTTTTATTTTTTTCAAGAAGTTGTGTTCTACTTTACATGATATGTTATGCACTGTAGTGTACATAGATGTGTGAATACAACTACACATACATTCAAGTGCATTTACATACATACATACATACATACATACATACATACATACATACATACATACATACATACATACATACATACATACATACATACATACATACATACATACATACATACATACATACATACATACATACATACATACATCAGCGTTTAAGTTGCCAATAAAATAACAAAGAAAAACTAGAAAATCAGTTCCTGCAGAAACTGTGTGGGCTCGCTGAAAACCCCCATTGTATATGATGTACAGTAGAAAATACCCTGATCCAGTCCAGGCCAGGTTTGAATGCATAGTTATAGCAACCACAGATAGCACCTCTGTGTGAACCTAGAAGGAAGTGACCCTTCCTCATGTAATTGTTTGAACTAGATTTCTAGCATAAAGTATGTGGAAGTACTTAGATTCCAAAAACAATAGACTTTAGAGAACTATTATTGTATGCTCGCTGGCTGGAGCGAGCCCACAACAAGACAGGGTCCAATAACAGCATGGCTTCCATTTGGATCTTGGACTTCATGCGGGCCTGTCTGTGATGTAATTCTTTTATGACGTCAGCACTATTATGTCAGTTGTCTCCATATTTGGCCACGGTTTCAGCCTGACTCAAACCAAACGCCTTTGACTTCCAGTATAGACCTCAGCATGTTTGAATGTGTGTAAACAAATGCAATGTCTGTGGTGATGTCATGATGGTTTGGTCAGTAACATTTAAGGTTTAAAAAGTTACATCAATCTGGTGCTGATGATGGGTCCAACAGTTTGTAAGATTAGCCCCTGACTCACAGAATCTCTTGGACAGCTCGGCCCCTAGGAGCCGCGCTGCAGAAACAAAATAATTTAAAAAGTAAGGAGAGGTAAAATGATTATCTCAGTACTTTATTTTATTTGGCAGTGACAGTGCAGATTAAAATAAAATAAATGATATCAGAGCTAGGCGTAGACTAATTTTCAGATGGATCTCTTCCTCCCATGACCTCAACCATTCTCATCCCTTATAACTCAAAACTCTACAAAGATGTGAATGGTGTACTCTGTACTGTATTTGATCTGTATCATTTGTGTGCAGATATTGACGAGTGTGCCCAGGGTTCCCACATGTGCCACTACAACCAGCAGTGTGTCAACACAGTGGGGACATATCGCTGCCAGGCCAAGTGTGGACCAGGATTTAAGCCAAGCACAATGGGCACCGGCTGCGAAGGCAAGACTGTTAATCTCTTTGTTAGCCTGTCTCTGCATTACTTTACAATATTATTTATTCTGCATTTAAGCCACAGACCACGATTTGGTGAGATTTTGCAGACCCAAAACTAAAGAATATTTAAGATAAGATAAGATTTTGCCCACAATTCCATACTGTATTGATCAAAATGACAATTATTTTACATGTTTTAATTGTGTAGACATCTTGGAAATGAAGTAGCCTAATGTGGGTATTTAACAATAATGTAACTCTTGAGAGTTAAAGCTCTAATAAGGGTCCATTTTGTTACCAACTCTCCATCATTTAGCTGCAAGCCACCTGGTACCCCCTGAAGGACCACTGGTTGAAAACCATTGCTTTATAATACAGTATATATGTATATATGTAGAAAAAATGGAATGGCCTTTTGCAGATCTGCCAAACCTGATCTGTAAGTAATGTCTCTTCCAGATGTGGATGAGTGCCAGGAGTCCTCTGTCTCCCCCTGCCAGCATCAATGTCTCAACTCTCTGGGGTCATACCGATGCGTGTGCCATCCTGGCTACCAGCTCTCTGGACACCGCTGCCTTGGTTAGTTTGTTGTTTACACTTAAAGAGCCACTTTAGTATGTCGATAAGATAGAAGAAATAAGAATAAAATCATTATTAATTATCCGTAGACGTAGACGCCCTTTCCAGCTCTGGAGCGCATATGCTCAAGAGAGGGCAACATTTTCCCGAGATTCTTTGCGAATCATGAGAGGGCGCTTGCAAAGCTTCCGTGTGCGCCAGCGCCCTTTCCGGCTCTCGAGCGAATGAGCTCAAGAGAGGGCAAAACATTCCCGAG
>OOFJ01029159.1:9303-24706 GCA_900323375.1 Benthosema glaciale
CCTATAGATAACATTTAAATCATAAAAATGCATTAATCACCATTTCTGGGTTAATAGAATTGCCAGTAGACTAATAAGAGAGGTGATGGAGCAATCGGTGTAACTGCTATAATTTCAATAAACATGGTTATGACATGGCCTTGTAGACGCTACGTGAAAGTGTAGGTTCTGTCGTAGTAGAAAGGGCTGGGACGGCAAGCAGGTTTATCTATCGAGCACTGATCCATGTCCGGTTGCCGTAGCGGACTGTCGTAGCCGTCGTTGCTTAAAGTCCCTACGGTCTCTGTGGCTGCAGAGGCCTAACTAGTGGTGGTATCATGTACCTGCAGACACAGCTGTAGTGCTGTGAACATGAGGCTGAGGCCTAAGTAAGTAGTAGACTGTACAGCATTCCCTTTCGGGTGTATGAATCGGTCTGGAGCGGATGGTAAAATACGTCACGTTGTGTAGTCAATATTTGTAGTCAGCAGGCAGGAAACCACAATGAGGAATCAGTATTATGAATGGCGGAATTCTTATTCCGCCTTGTGGTTTCCTGCATGATGATGACTACAAATCCGACTACAGCATGACGTAAATTACCATCCGCTCCAGACCGGTTCACATGGCTATTTTGGAACACAGACCAGGCTTTCCTCCGCAGTGGAAAGCCTGGTGACGCGAGGTTAAGTAAGTAGTGGTGGCATTATGTACTTGCAGACTCCACACTGTCTCTGGGGCTGCAGTGCCGTGAACATGATGACCACAGAGTAGTTTCTGGGCGGCGCCTTAACGAAGCGACGGAACTTGTCTCCGTTCATCCTGATGACGGAACGTTTGGAAGCCCACTCCATCATCTGACCCACCTTCTCCGACAGCAGAGACTAAGGGTGACAACAAGCAAGAGACGAAAATTCATTGGTAAATGGAGCATTCATATAGCACCCTTATCCAAGGCACTTTACATAGTGTAGATTGTGCATTACATTCACCCATTCACACACTGACGGCAGCGGAAAATATGTAAGGCACCTACCAGCACATCAGGAGCAATTAGGGGTTAAGTCAAGTGTCTTACTCGGGTCAAAGTATCAGGGGCCGGTTCCCATACCGAGTACTTGGCGGTGGTATCGGAACAACTCTAACAGTTAGTACCTAACTGTACCTACATCAGCCTACCTGACCTGGCAGTGGCACTATACTATCATGAAATCTGTATAATGCCTCCTAGATGGCGGATCTGATCGTGTACTTAAAAGTAAACACATCTGTGCAAATGTGAGCTGAACGCTGATCAAATCAGATGAATTGAAATCGGGGGACCCTGGTGTAAACAAGTCAGGCTTGGTGGTCGGCTCAGGATGACATGACTGAGGAGGGTGCAGTTGAAAATGCAGAGTGGCACATTAACATGTCACTCTTAGTGCTTTTTCCTGTACTTTCATTGAACTGCACCCATTCTCCAAACTGTTAATATGAATTTTCAATCAATCATTGCTGCACAATGATTGATTGAATTCATTGCAGTTTTTGTGCTCACTCTGGCCATTACCTATTACCACTTTGAGCATTATCGGTTGTAAACTATTGTAATGCTTTGTTTATGGTGTCATCCACAGTTAACAGTCTTGCACCGAGTTGTGTTTGAAATGTATACTGTAATTCTCCAAACTGTTAATAAATACTTCAAATCAAATCAATCAATAGTGCGTTATATCATGGTTTTAATCAATGTATCTGTTTTTGTATTGACTTGTGCTTTCTTTTGAAATGTACCCATTCTATACATACTGTGAAATAAATCTTTCAATCAATCAAAATCAAATGATCCCTTCCCAATATACTTCGTTGTCATTGTGTCTATTATTGTATATGTATTACAGTGGGTGACCATCAATTATATAAGTATTGCAAATGAGCAAAGACTGCAATAAAGCCCAGCTAATTCTAACTAAACGTTACTTCCTTGTATGATGACTTAAAAAAAAACAGTCAGTAGTAATAGAGAGAAAGTTAGATGAACTCCATCGCCCACATAACATTCACCCTCGTATAATTCATTATGAAATGCTACACAATGCAAAGAATGAAGACTTTATTATTATCATCACCACAATCATCACGTTAATAACCAAACATGTCGGGTTATGATGTTTAGTTTAGCTTAGCATCAGTGTGTCCACACAAGGAAGCCACAATGTAAACTGCACTTGAATTGCAATTCATAATAATAACAACAATATAAATAAATACATCATTTATTTTTTAATATCTACCTCTTTATGCACCTTCTTCTGTGCTTCAGAAGGAGGGGCGCCATTGATAACAAACAGCACAAATAAAGCGAATAAAAGTTTGTGGAACATTTTTTTTCCTAAAAGCACCGCCGTCACACACACACATAAGCCCAGAAATGACTTATGCTCCGCCGTACGGGGGTCGCGCGTGCCTTAAAATAGCAGATCTACAAGCTCACAACGCGTGGCGGACGCCACTCGTTGTGAGCTTGTAGGTCTGCTATTTTCAAGGCTAGCATACGACACCTTCGTTTGCTTTACGCCACTGCCGCAACGCACGAGACACTCCTGTCACTTTCCTATTGGTGGGCTTTCGGCCAATGAGCGGGCGGCATCTGGCCCGTCGCTGCTCTTTCAGCCAATGAGCGGGCCGTGTTGAAATGACGTTACGATGACGTGGTGGTGTGTGCGGAAGAGTTTCCCCTGTGTCAAATCCACACGTCTGTTTAATATAAAATATAACACACAACGCACTAATGTCTTCTTATCTGTTGTTTGAGAAGAGAAAAAGAAGACTTTGTTGTTTTATTATATTACTAGTAGTGGCATCTGTCCCTTTTTAACGTTGAAGAAAGGTCACTGAAACAGGTGAGTGAGGAAGAATATTTATATTTATAGCCTATATTTATTAATATTGAATAACACTGTGATGTTAAACTTCTTTCTCATCCCTGATCACAGGTTTAACTTGAACCTTAATAGTCAGGTTCATTTTGAACCTGCTGATCAGGAGAAAGACTTTTACAATTACATTGTTGTATTGTATGTGTGCTGATTTCTTCTTTATTTTTTTATTTTTGCATAGTGAAGTGTATATTTGTAATGTCTTTAAATGTTTTTGATTAATTGAAAGTGGAGGACCCTTTGTCGTGTAAACAAGTCTTAGTTTTTAGTGCTTTTTCTGGTTTTATCCTCTTAGCAGATTTTCTATTGACCTGTACAGTCTGTACTTTCCTTGAACTGTACCCATTCATTCTACAAACTGTAAATAACATTTTCAATCCGATGTCATTTCAATGTTTCAGTCAATTCACTTCAGGCACTACTACAACGATGAGAGCCAGTTGTAGTAAAAGAGGATTGTTTGATGGGTTGACATGTGCCTTCATGTTGCTGCTTTGTTGTCATCTGTCCACCACCACCGTCAGCCAAAAGGTGAGACTTTCAATTCAATTCAATTAAATTAAATTCAAAGGGGCTTTATTGGCATTAGCGCAGCAGCGTAGATATAGAGGTTCCAAGCGGAGCCATATTGACATGAGACAACAAACGTTTACATTGCCAAAGTAAGTGTCAAAATATAATAAAAGTAATAGTTGGAAATGGGAAAAGTATACAGTTAGGAGGGGGTATAGCATTGAGTAAACAGAGCTATATGTCATATTGCATTGTTATACATGTTATATACAGGGTACAAAAGTTTTTTGAAACGAATAGCACCAATCCTTTGCAGCCTTTTTGGGACAAATAGCTGTATTTTATTTCTCAAAACGATTTAAATAGCATAGAAAAACAGCGCAAATTTAAAATGTGTGTAAAAGTAGTACTGTAGCTCTGTTTACATGTACATTAGATCTAGAGGTCTACACGATATAGGTAGAAGTCTTTCCATTCCATTCATTCATAGTTGACGGGATATTAATCAAGTCTGGGAATAAATTCCTTACCAATACCAAGACACCTTTACAAACACATTGGTGAAGACAAATATTGGTAAGGAATTTATTCCCTGATTGGAAATTGTTTTGATAATATTCCCTGACTGGCATTACAAATGCGGTTGAAGCGCTAATATGCCATTAACTGTTGCACCTGTGCAAACGGATGTGTAACATTTCCCCTGTGTGTGTGTGTTCCTTCCCGGCGTAAAGCCTGACTCCGCCTTGACTGTGGTGGAGGCCGAAGATGGAGGCGGAGACAGCGGAGAGGATGCAACCGTGACAGAAAACGAAGAATCATCAGACCTCAAGGTGGTCCAACCTACCAGAGAGTGGCAGACCCTCAAGCCAGGTAATGGCACGATATTTGAAACTCTATGCGGCTTGTGCTTATAGCCACGCCTTGCTCCTGTGGCCAACGGGGCTGTGCCTCGCATCTGCCTTTGCAATGCATATTGACCCCAGGCAGGCCTGGCTTCTCTGTAGGAGGACTTCATGGCCGAAGTGGTGACGAGCCAACCAAACACAACAGGCTATGTCTGTTGTAACTGTGTGTTTGACACTATGAATATCTAGGGGAGGCAGTGGCACAAGGCTCCCCATGTTAACGGTTGTGTTTGGTACACTATGAATGAATATCTAGGGGAGGCAGTGCCACGAGGTTCCCATGTCCGGCTAAACCTCCAGACAGGGCAGAGAGAGGTGCGACAGGGAGAGGAGCAGAGGAAATACTGGCGGGCACACAAAATCAGGTAGGATTCTCTCATCTGAAACACTGTTTCCACCAGTTTACCTAAGTTTATCAATACTGCAATATAGTTAGAAATACTCTGTGCGCCAGGGAGAAGGTGGAGGAAGGCCAGCATCCTTCGTTCAGCACTGCTGAGCTGAAAGAGGCTCTGCAGAAGATGGAAGACCTGCATGCAGAGAACTCAGTCAGCAATGAGGTAACAACAACCTGCTCTATAACATCTAGACATTTCTATTTGAACCAAGTGGAACCTTAACCCCATTTTGGACTGAGGCCGATTCTAAAAACGCCTTCCAAATACTGACCTAAGTTTTCTGAATGATGTTTTTTTTTAATACTGTACAGAACCCCAAAAGGGGTTCTCGGCTCTCGCCCCCAGATTGGGTTAAAGTATAACACTGAGGATGTTGTAAATTGGACCACGTGATCCATTTGTTCCATTTGTACACTCTGGAAGTTACAGACTCACAACGAAGGTCTCCTATTGGATGCAGAAGCAGTGCTGTATGACTATACGTGCGGGCACACTTGCACTTCCAAAAACTGACGAGCTGCAGAGCCGCATGCCTTCTTCGGTGGTATTTGCATTAGAGTGAATGTGAAATAATCTCCTTCCGTGCGGCACAATGCCGCAGAGGCAAGCGTTTCATAATGCAAATACCACCAAAGAAGGCATGCGGCTCTGCGTCCGTCATCCGGACATGGACGTGTATATGTACTCATACCCTATGGGTGCTCTCACACAGTAGAGTCACAAAGATGCAAGATGCAGCTTAGAGCAGGAGTCTCTTCTGGGTTTTTTAGACAGCTGGTGGATGGAAATGAAGCTCCACCCAATTCAATTCAAAGGGCTTTATTGGCATGAGAAAACATACGTTTACATTGCCAAAGCAAAGAGCACAATACAACAGTACAACTACAACAATACAATCATTCAATCATTTGAAATTCAGAATCTTCAATAATCAAAAATTATGTACATTTGAAAGTCAGAATCTTCAATAAATGCTGCAACTTCCAGCGTTGGACAGAAAACCGGAAACGCTCTGGAAACACTCTGCCCCCGCTGCAAGTTGCAGTGTGGGTGGAGCTTAATTTCCATCCACCAGTTGTTTAAAAACCCGGAAGTGACGCAACGTGCATCTTGTTGAAGCGACTGTCTGGATACAGTCTATATGCGACTCTGTGTTTTTTGTACTGTAGGATGCAGTGAGGTCTCAGTACCGCCCCCTGGAGGAGCTGAAGAGAGACATGGCCGACCTGGAAATGCTTGTGGAGACTGACGCTCAGGTCAGCCAAAATTCTGCAAAAGTGTTGCTCCTTTTAAATAATATGTGACTGAAATAGAAGTGAAAGTGTTGTTACTTTAAAATAACAATGACTCAAGTAGAAGTAAAAGTAGTCATCCAAATATACTTGAGTAAGAGTGTACTCTTGTTTGAAATTACTATGTATATGGATGCTGGTGTTCGAGTTAATGTAAAAACAAGTATTGCACACGTCTGCCTGTACAGTATGTAGCATGGTTCTCTATTCCACGTGTGTGCGTGCGTGCGTGCGTGCGTGCGTGCGTCCGTTGTGTTAATGCAGATTCTGAGCCGCCTGCTGGCCCAGTTTCGCAGCACCAACATCACCACAGAGAGACAACTGAAAATCCTGCTGGAAGTGGAATACCTGGTGCATCAGGTACACAACCATAAGCATTATTTATCATTGTAACTAATAGTTCTTCTAATAAACACTTTTAGTGCAAGTAACCTACACACATCATCAGTGTTTCGAGTCTCGCAACATCAAGACACCCAGATTCAACAAAATGTCTTCTAAAATCATGACAGTTTTCTGAAAAACCTATGTTTCTATGTCAGTGGTTCTCAAACTATTTCATGTCAACACGTGTGTGTGTTAGGTGGATAATGCCCAGACGTTGTTCTCCATGGGAGGTCTTCAGATCATGTTAGATTGTCTGAACAGTTCAAACTACCAGCTACAAGAAGGTTCTGCGTTTGTTCTGGGCTCTGCTCTGTCCAGGTAGGAAGAACCACTACCAATGAATGGTAAATGATGCATTTATATAGCGCTTTTTAGCCCAGGCGCTTTACATTAGATCGTGCAATACATTCACCCATTCACACACACACACATTCACACACTGATAGCGGAGGAAACAATGAAAGGCACCAACCTGCTCATCGGGAGAAATTAGCGGTTCAGAGTCTTGCTCAAGGACACTTCAACACTAACTCTGGGGGAGCCCACTTGACCCTTGACTTGATTAGTTACTTACTTCAAGCAAAATAATTCTGATCAACAACCAAGTTCTCGCCTTGTGATGTGTTATGCTTGATCAGCTATTTTTTTGCAAAAAGTGAGTGGCAAAGTGTGAGTGTAATGTATAATGCAATCAGACTTTTCTGTTTGGTTGTATGGGCTGGCAAAGCCAGACAGAAAGTAGTTTTTGCCACTCATTAGGCGTTCGGGCATAACTTCCGGGTATGATGATGATGATGATGATGCGCAGAATGAATTCAATTATTTTTGTGCCAAATCACAACAACTTCCACTTGGCCCTTACCAGTATAATGGTTCCATTTGTACACTCTTCAGTGGGCGAAGACCTCTGGATGTCTCGCTATAGTTGACACTAATCATGGCACTTATTATTGTTCCTTTGTCACGCAGTAACCCAGTAGTCCAAGTGGAGGCGGTAGAGAACGGCACCCTCCAGAGGTTGCTGACATTGCTGGCCACGCCAAGACCCCATAGTGTTAAAAAGAAGGTACAGACACTCAGAGTGCAAGAGTTAAACAAATTAATATTTTTAATAAAAAGAAAAGAAAGATCTGCAAGCTTGTAGATCGGCTATATATAATAATATGTCCTGTCTCTCCACTCAGGTTCTGTTTGCAGTGGCGTCCCTGTTACGTCACTTCCCGCACGCCCAGAACCACTTCCTGTCACATGGGGGGTTGCAGGTCCTGTCGGAGCTGTTCAGAGGCGAAGGGGGCGAAGGTCTCCGTGTTCGTATCGTCACGCTGCTCTACGACATGATCAGTGAGAGGGTAGGCCCCAAAGAAAGTCCCAGATACCATTGGTC
The DNA here is from genome assembly GCA_900323375.1 of Benthosema glaciale. NCBI lineage: Eukaryota > Metazoa > Chordata > Actinopteri > Myctophiformes > Myctophidae > Benthosema > Benthosema glaciale. Next base: position 17,086 of record OOFJ01029159.1, read on the forward strand.
CGACTGTCATTAGATCAACCACCTAACCTCAAACCCTAACCGCAAGCACAGGAGCAGTGGATGTCCGACCGCATGTCCGACTGTGTGTGTGTGTGTGTGTGTGTGTGTGTACCACAGAATGTGATGATTTGTTTGGCTGAGCACGGAATGTGACTTCACATGAGTGTGATGACAGAATAGGACTAGAATACGGGTAATCGATTATGTTGTGTCCCACGATATGTATGGTTGTCTGTGGGGAGTACAGCGTTGACAGACAACCCCTTCAGACAATCAGCGTAACAAATAAGCGTAAAGCGTAAAGTGATGTCATCTCCGGTCTCCAGCCAGCTATTTAAAGACGCTCTGAAGAGAGAGCACAGAAACAGAATCACCAAGACAATAATGGCGAGTGAAGTACCCTTCATGGGCAGTGAGGGCGGTCTTCAGAACATCGCCGAAGCTCTCCGTTCAATAGCCCAATTTCGACGCCCTATCATGCTGGAGCCCTTCGACGGGACGGATCTTCTGTACTTCCCCCGTTTCGTGCAGATCTTCGAAAGCTACTTTGGGGACGAGACCAGGGTAACGGACGGCGAAAGGGTGGGATACCTCGACCACTACACCGCGGGAGAGGCAAGGAACCTCATACAGTACTGCCTTTGGCACAAGGACCCGAGAGGCGCGTACAGGGAGGCGATGAGGAGGCTCCATGACCACTATAACCGCCCCGACGTCGTTGTCGCAGCGCTTACCACCAAAGTCGTCGGCCTACCGCCAGTGCGAACGGCCGAGGACTGCCATGTCCTCGCGCAGGCCGTCGACAATCTCGACGCCAAGCTGGAGGAACTGAGACTGGACCGCTCCGTAAGCGTAACCTTCAACCCGGTCACCCGCGACATCCTCCTGAAGCTACCCCGCTGGACGCAGAGACTATGGGCCGAGCAGAAGATCAAGCTCCAAGACGCGGGCGAACCCCGTGTCAACTTCCACCACCTGGTGTGCTTCCTGAGGCGAGAAGCGGCTGTAATGACGGAGCTAGAGGGCATCCGCCGTCGCCACGACCCCCAAAATGACGACATTCCATCCAACCAAAGACGCTGCCCTGATGACCGCAGGGCGTAGGTACTGTAGGGTGAGACGTATCCCTTTGTGTGGGACAAGTCCCTTATTTCCAAGACTTTTCAGGCGTCAATTTTAGACCTTCTCCCACATTCTGACTGGTAGGCAAATGGCCTATTAGTTAGTCCCCTACTTTATTTTAAGTTGTAAATCTCTCTTTTCCTGCAAGATATGTTTAAAGCATTTTAAAATAACATGAAATATCCCCTAGGCTACAGTATGAAGTCGGCCATACCACCCATCTTATCATCGTACATCACATTCCGTGCTCAACCAATCAAATCATCACAAATGTCATTCGGCCAATCACTTTTGCCGTCTTCACTTTCCTGCCCACACTTTTATCTTCAATATGTACAGTACATGTATGTATGGTATGGGGTGATCAGCCTATCACAAGCCAATGTTTCTGTTCACACAAACCCAGAAAGATGGGCATAGGAGCGGCTAATGCCCCTCGAAGATGTGACATGCCAGAGGGGTTTAATAACCAAAATCACACCCGTGTGAAATGACTGAGGGGCACTCTTGTCATCGTACATCAATTTATTTGACATTGCTACATAAGGTACATGGTGTTGGTCCCTTATTGGCCAATAATTATTGGGTATTTGGTTTGGTATGACGTATGTTTTCCCTTCAATGTCAATTGCGTTTAATGTATTGTGTTTATTTTACGTCATATTTAGTAGACATTTGACCTAATTTCTCCAGGCAAATCTTGAGATGTTTGGGGACAAGACTTAGCGGACCTTTCATTGTCAATGGCAAATCTTGAGACGTGTGGGGACAAAAGCTGTAAATAGAAGGGACTTGCGCCCCCTAAAAGTATAGCTGCAAGCAGAAATAATATGGGACCAAGCAATTGGCCCTTTTAGGCAGCTCAACAGTGCAGTAGTGCCGCTGTTCGTACCCCTTTCTTTCTTTTTTTAAGCTAACCCCCTCCTAACGTCCCTCAAATATGACGTGAATTTGTGGCAACACAAACATTAAATGCCATTGACAATGAAGGGAAAATGTATGTCATGTAGACTAGCAAATCGGCTAACCAATCACTTGTTCATGATGATGCATAATGATAAGAGCGCCCCTCACTTCACACGCATGTGATTTTTTTTATTTACACATTTTCATACACAAACTTCTCTTCAACTGAGATTTCAGATAATGGTCCATAGATTGTGTGTAGAACATTTCTTACTGGTCAAAGTGACCCTAACCCATGAGTCAAGGTACATGTGGAAACAAGTGCCATGGCTTTTGGCCAAACGAGACATGAGTTAAGCCTGTTCAAAGGTTTCATTTTCAAACAATTGCTAGCACCCCCCTGGTTTCAGTGCTGGTGTGGCATGACCCTCTAGCCTCTACCGTGCTGTAAGGTTTCATGAACACATGTGATACTGCATGTATGTATTAGGGGCAGAAGAAGAATTTTCATGAAACTGCCATGTTCATTGGCTCATAAACCTTTTCACAAAAATATGTACTCCAGATTTTGTCCTTAAATAAATGGATTAGTACTGAACTGTTGCTCTCCATGCAGGAGATGGTTCTGCAGGCAGGCATGGAGCCCATCCCGGACGAGGCCCATGAGGAGCGCTTGCGTCAGTACTCCAGGGTGCCCCTGCAGCCACAGCTGCTGGAAGGAGGCTGGTGCGCTCTGGTGCCAGAGCTGCTGGAGTCCACCGAGCACGACTGGAGAGAGAAGGTGGGTGCGAAATGAGCAGGGCTGCCATTATCGTCTTTGTGATTATTCTATCCAATATTTTGTTGATTCATTGGATAATCGAGGGGAATATAATACCCCATTGTTTTTTTAAATGAAAAATAGATCTGTAGAATCGGTCTTAGTTCTTAGTGGATTCATTGTGCGCCATGTCCTATTTATTGCAGACTTTGCGGACATTGTTGGCGATGGCTCCGGTGTGTTTGCCTCAGTATCGCTCCGACGGCTCCCTCTCTGTCACGCTGGGCGCCCTGAGGGGCCAGTACCAGGAGCTGGTCCACACAGAGAGGATTCTGGGAGAAGAGAATGGCTACTTTGGAGAGATACTCGATCTGCTCGACACACTGGAGTTCAAATTAAAGTGACCTTTAAAACGTGCCTGACTGACTGCTCTATGCCTATATGTGATTCTCGTCAAAGCGAACGTGGAAATAAATCGACTTGGGTTGTTAACTTTTGATGTGTTTTTTTTTTTGCAATTTAGACATTTAGCAGACACTTCATCCAGAGCGACCTACAGTAAGCAAGAACAAAAACTCAAATGCATAAAAATAGCCATCATGAATCATTAGCTAAGAACTGAAACTATGCCTATACACCATAGTTCTGGTTTTAAGGTAACTGGTGTCAGTGCTAATGACACATTAAAGTTCTGAACAAAATGTTGGACCTGCTGGAAATGTTCTCAGGCTCAATTATGTGTGCCAAGTAGGGCTGCACGATGAAATAAATCACCACCTTGATTTCATAAATGTCCACTCGCCCGAAATGGCAGATCTACAAAATCACAATGTGTTGCTTTGTGTGAGGTGTTGTCTATTCTCTATCTGTTTTCATGAACCATACATCAGGTTTAAAGCAAAATGAGTTGACCACTATGGTTCAAATTTGAGTTAGTTACCTTCCCATGAATTAACACCAAATATTGGTGAGATATCTTCAATCGTTTCTCTGTTGGTTGAGAAATTGATCATCCAAAATCATCTCTACATTGACTTGGATTGTACAGTGAAACGGATATCAATGTCACACCTTTAGCAAAGAAAGAAATGCAAACAAAGCAGATTCTGGCAATTATATGATCTCAACCTGATAAGACATTTTCTTAATAATAAAATAATAAATATCTTAATAATAAAAATGAAAACTTCCTCTAGATTTTACTGCAGGAAGAAAAGCCGTACTGGAGAGACGGATCTGGATCTTCAAATACTTTTATCAACAACAAATGTACTTTTTATTTGTTTTGTTTTCATATGTTTATGTGCTCAAAGTGTGACTTTGACGGTCAGTGTCACTGTATAAAGTAACTGCGTAGATTATTTAATATTTTTATTTGGCATTATCAATTTCTAACAGCAAGTATTGAAAACATCGCCAATATTTGGAGTTAAGGCCAGTTCACACCAATTCAACTACTTGCAACCATGAATAATAATCTTTATTGTCCTGAGGGATATCCATCTTCACAGGTCTATTCAACACCCACAACAAAACAACACGTAGTACAGAAAACATTACACCAAGACAATATAAAAACATGAGATCCCCAGTTCCCCACTTTATACAGAACCATCCTATCGGTGGGGCAGTTTGTTCAATGCCAATACCATTATCCCCAAGGACCCCAAATTGGTACTTGCAAGGAATTACATTGATGTGGACTGGCCTTGCATCATGGCAAGATAACCACAAGTCAAAAGTTGTCAAGTCAAAGTGTCATTTTGAGGTAAACATGTTGGCTGTCCAATAACAGATTGCTAATTGCAGTTCAAGCCATTCTCCACAAGAGGGCGCAGCATCCCCTCACCAGACCCAAACCAAACGGGTCCATTTAGTTTCATTTTATACTCTCAAGATTTAAATTATTGTTAAACATCTGCATTACTTGATTTACAAGACGTCTACACAATTAAATAATAATGTAGAATAATTGTTATTTTGATCAACGTTTGCCAACAGCTCAAAATGCTGGATAATTTATGAAATGGTTTGAAAACCACTGCTGTAGTATCATTCAATGCATACGAACATTATCACCATCGAGGTGAAGAAAGACTAAATCATAAAAGTAATTCACATAATAGTCTATGTATATTATTCTGCCGCAACTGGGCACATAGAGGCATAAATAAAGCTTTGTTTATTTTTAACAGTTCGTCAGGGGAGAGCGCGAACGCAGTCCCCCACTACCACAAATTATGCAGTCGAGATTTCCACATTTGGGAAATTCGTAAGCATATCAGCTCGACCGGAGTGCAATGGCCGAGCCTCAGCCTAGGTGAACCACCTTCATGATCATGGTGTCTCCCCTGCCAGGTAAGTATGAGTTGTACACGGCACGACATGGAGAGCCATTCACACACGTACCAGTCTCACTGACGGTTTAGTTATACTATAAAAAAGATATATACCGGTATAACGTTTATCCAAATAATAATATGTGTGACATCATTGGAACAAACACTAATAATTGGATGAAATTTGGGAGAAATGTGCTAGTAGTATACGTTTATTTTTGGGGGAATTACAGTCATGTACCCATCATGCATTGCATGCACGTATTAGCATATCAGGCAGCTAGCCCCTCCCCCAAATTGAGTTTCAACCGAAGATCATGTTTTATCTGAACTGCACCCGGAAAACACCCCCGACAGCAATCAAACCACCACACAGTGAACGAATGTAAGGTTTTAAACGACTGACAAAGATTAAATCTGTATTAAAACTTTACATTCCCCGCGGGCTCTGCAAGAGCTTCTACGATAGGGTGTGTGACGTGTGTGTGTGTGTGTGTGTGTGTGTGTGTGTGTGTGTGCGCGCGCGCGCGCATGTGCGTGTGTGTTTGGAGTTACATCATGACAAGGTAACTTACACAACCCAAACCTCTACCAAAGTGGTCTATTCCTTTAATCACATAACAATAACATGTGATCTAAAATAATGAGAGGAAAAGAGACTAATTTATTTATTTATTAAGGATTTCTAGTTGCAATTTAAAAATAAATAAATACATAAAAACATGTAAAGTTTGATCTCTCCTTTGATTTTATTTATTCATAACTTGCAGTTTAACAGTCAGAACATAATTAAAATAAAAAAACTGATAAAACAGCAACAAAATAACACTCATCAGTTATTGAAACAAGACGCATTCAAAGATTGACTGACTGACTGACTGACTGACTGACTGACTGACTGACTGACTGACTGACTGATTGACTGATTGACTGATTGACTGATTGACTGATTGACCGATTGATTGATTGATTGATTGATTGATTGATTGAATACTTTATTTAACAGTTTGCATGGACAAGCTCAGGGGAGGTACAGTATACAATACAAGGTCTTTTAAATGATTAATCCAAGAAAGCCTGTTGTTGTTTCCAACGGGGTCCTGTACTGTTCTCAATTCATCAAAGTCACAAATGTAATCCATTAAACATATACTATTTTTCTAAAATATAATATCTACAAGCCCACAACATCAGTCATTTTCGGCTACTAGCTACAGTATGTGTTATGTCTGAGTCACAGTGATCGCTGACCCATTTGGCAATTTTAAAACATTGCCGCACGTCGAAGGTGTATGTGGATAATAGATTTATGGACACAGACATGCAAATGAGATTAAAAACACATTTCACATTTCCACATGTAAAATGTAGAGTACCAGAAGACAAAGTATTGGGACGTGTTGTATTTTGAACGACTATGAAATAACTGTCCTGTTGTCCCAGCCACAACATTTTGCGTAGAAAATGGCAAAATGAAAACGTAACTGGCCCCCGTAAAATCTGAATCCTCCACCCACCCCTTTCCCCCTCACTGTATATGTTTTTTTTTCCTGATGATTTAGTGTTTTTGGCTATATAGAAGTATATATTTGTACGTCTCTAAATGTCACGATGAATTGAAAATGGTGGACCCTATTGTAAAAAAAAAGTGTAGCGCCTTAAGGGCCTTTCAAACGGGAAGCGATAAAACGCGCCTATAGTTCATTTATGAGACCTGCGTTTTTGTGCGGAGCAGTCGCGGCGCGACAACACAAGCGTATTTACGCGAGCGTGCATGCTCGTTTCGTGCACTGCACACGCCCGCGACTCACCAGACCTGGATTCTGTTTAGCTTTTGTTTTACGCTCGCGTTATCGCGCCCCCTCTTGAGCAGACCTGGAGCAGACCTGTTGTTGATCCAGGCAACAACGTGTTGCGTATATCACTCCCCGTTTGAAAGGGAAAGGCCCTTTATGGTGTCGTCCACAGTTAACAGTTTTGTATTGAGTTGTGCTTGAAATGTACTGTAATTCTCCAATGAATCAATCAATCATAACCAACCTTGTTGACAAATAATATTACAATTAAGAAGAGTGTTGCTTGCAATTGTTGCCTCCAGATAAGACGTATTTAGCATTTCAGTAAGTTAATGTTCAAAATAAAACAGCATGACTGACAATAAATAGGCTATTTCTTTCTATTCAAATAACAGTTGTGCTAATTAAAGATGGAGTGCCGTGATTCTTGTACTTTCTGTTTTGTATGCGTCTATGGAGTTTTGGAGAGGAAAAAAGAAAAAAAAAAACGTTTCATTGATTATGTCTGATGATTATATGCGCTTATAGTTGTGCATACAGGAAACTCACAACAACATAATGGAGTCTTGAAATGGCTGATAAGCCCCGCCCCCAAGAACAGTATTTCCAGGAATCCCCCTTTGCGATTGGTTAAGGGATTCCTGGGAAAACTGGACCCCGGGAGAGAGGAGGAGTGAGGATGTAGCGCAAAGGAGAGG
>OOFJ01029162.1:0-11660 GCA_900323375.1 Benthosema glaciale
CGCCGTGCCAGCTATATATAAGCTTACTCCTGAGTCTGACCATAGCGCGGACTCAACACCAGCAGCTTTCCCTCCTCCAGTTCTCCGCGCCGCGCGTGATGGTGGTTTAAACCGATTTCCCGACATTTACTTTTCGCTTGATAGCGTTCTGTAGATTTGCATGCTATAGCTTAGATAGGCCTAGATTCGCATGCTATAGCTTAAATGAAAGCTTGATATTTGGCGATCACACAGCTTTTTAAATTGTTCAAAATGATAAAGAATTGAGCGAGCTACGATTTAATGAAAAGACGAGCTCTGAGCGCGCCTCCTCCTCCCGCCGGTTGGGAGGAGGAGGAGGAAGGAAGGAAGAAAAAAAGACAACAGTGAAAACGATTACAATATTCTATAGTTTTGGGTCTGAGAGGCTAAATGTCATCAAATGGTGGTCCGTGGCTGAAAAAACAAATGAATAGTGGGCCTCGAAATGAAACTGGTTGAAAACTACTGCTACAAATAAATAAATAATAATAGATAATAAATAATTAGATAAATGAAAACGGATCGCTTCAGGCTGAGATGACGGACATCCCCTGGTCATGCAGCTCTGATAAAAAAAAGCCTCGTTCTGGAGGTCTTTTTATTATGCTGAGTCATGTTTACGGTGTGAGATGGGGCGTGGAAGAATGCAAATGAAGGTGCCGTGTGCAGTGCCGGTACGAAGGCGCTTACACGCAGCTCAGACAGGTACACTTGCGGTCCACACACCTCTCTGAATCATTCGTGGAGTGGTCGTGGCGCTAAATACGAACACCTGTTTACACTCACGCACCGGCGGGGTGCGTAGCCCTAATTCTGAATCAGGCCCATAGGGTTTAAATGGTTAAATTAAAGGTGAAAATGAATTCTGTGGCATTCACAATTTATCATGCCCCTTAGCCATAACCTTCAGGAGGAGTATTCAACAGGGGAAAATCTGGGACTTCAAGTTCAAAGATCCTCAGTCTAGCTCAAAGACACTTGAGTAATGGTATGTATTGTATCTGACAGGAAAAGTGTTTATGTCAGAACCATGGGCCCAGACAATCACCTTTTAGCCACATCCAGTGGTACTCTATCCCCCTAGGCCAGCCGTTTTCTGTGCTAGATGGATGCGGCTAAGAAATGTATTGCTGCAGCTCAGGTCGCCCTCGGGCACTTTGAGTGTGTTTTCAGAGCAGAGAAAGGGGAGTTTGTTCTGTACAGCACCGAGGCCCACTGCATCAATACTCTCCATTGTTTCACTTTATTTTCCGAGTTCTTGGGTAAATAAATCATCCGCTGCTTATTATTTCCAGACTTCCAGAGTGATTATTACCAGCTCTTTTATTAGCCACCCACTGTTTCCAATGATGAACGTCATTACAGTGATCAACTGCTGTGTACATATGCCTTCTTCAATCAGTTGAATATGTGAGTCTCACCGGGCTGCAGCCTCAATCGTAATTTATACTTTGTCGCACAACAGTGTCACCCGGCATTGATAACTCATTTTCAAGCTAACACTTTGCGCTTGAATCATGTGAAAATCTGTTATTATTCTGCCTAACTTGTGATCCGCCATATGACCACGTCGCGGAAATTGCAGATCTGTTCACAGGCTCACAGGCACATTTGTGAAGTTATATATCGGCTATTTTTGTGGTCCACCACGACACAGCCTTACTACACAGTATACATCGGACTGTCATCCGCCCTGCATTGTGCAAGGCGGGTGTCTACTCCTCCTGTGGCCTACTCTCTGTCCTGTCGTGACTTGGCTGTGTTTGATTTCCGCCACGGTCAGAGAGCCACTCATTAATCTTGCCCCACACACTGTCCCACTTCTCTCCATAATCTTCTCTCTCTCGCTGTCCTTCTCTCTGTCTCGCTCTCTCACTCTCTTTCTCTCTCTCTCTCTCGCTCTGCACTCTCTCTCTCTCACTCTCTCACTCTCTCACTGTCTCCTAATTTCTCTTATCGGTCACAATGACTTTCTCTTGTTTGTATTTTGGAGGGTGGCTCCAGGCGGTTAACTGCCGGGTGTAGACAGAACGCGTTGCCGGCTGCTGGTGTCCCACCTCCATCACTCATGAAGCTAGGGGGTGTGTGAGGATGATTTACCCTCCCAGGTTTGGGTTTTTGTCTGCCAGCCATTCATTTGCCAGGGATAAATTGTGTTGAGAGTATTGACGGGAGAGGCTAATGCTTTTAAGTGTGAGATTAGGCCACATTTAATAATGATGTTGCTCATTGCTCCTGGCGCCACAAAGTGCCAATTGTTGTTTGGGCCTCATTTCTCAAAGTCAAACAGATTTGATCATAAATTGCTCACAAATGACTGTTATCATAAAGGACAAATTCACTAGCAATAAAGACGTATTGCTAATGTATAAAGAGAAGGTCAGAATCAAGCGATCAAGCAAAAAAAAAGATAATACAACTCTCTTTTTTTTTATGAAGCCCATGTCTACAATCAAATGTTTTATGCATTATAGTGTGACTATAAGTTACTAATAAGTGTTCAATGGGTGCTGTAATTAATGACATTCCTGTAGGTGTAGTCAGTGTACAGCCATTATTATACATTTATAATTGACCTTTTTAAACAGCATGCTTTCAAGAACGTTTTCGACACATTAAGCGAGAAATTAGACGATGATCTACCCGAAAATGTATTCCCTCCCGTGCGCTCAGATCAGCCAACGCAGTCACTATGAATGTCTTTATCACGTTTTAAAATTAGTTGAGTGTTATCAGCAGGTTATACAGTAGGGCTGTGACAGCAGCTGAGCATAATATGGTTCTGTTTGTCCCCTAAAATACTCTTAGATTCTACATCTCTCATTTACTCCCCCACTCTATTCCTCTATTCTTCCTCTACCGTACGTCCTATAAACTCTACTCCTACTCTACTCTGTTCAGATATCGACGACTTCAAATCCCAAACAGTGAGGAGTGCTGTCAACGTGCGTGAAGGCCAAGGGGTGGTTCTGTTATGCGGTCCACCTATGCATTCTGGAGGTAGGTTTATTACAGCAGTCAAATAGCTGCTATACTATGGTGTGTGCGTGTGTGTGTGTGTGTGTGTGTGTGTGTGTGTGTGTGTGTGTGTGTGTGTGTGCTTGTGTGTGCTTGTGCGTGCGTGCGTGCGTGTGTGCTTGTGCGTGCGTGCGCGCGCGCGTGTGTGTGTGTGTGTGTGTGTGTGCGTGTGTGTGCGACTGGGTGACTGTGTACGTGTGTGCGTGACTGTGTGCGTGTGTGGTTTTTATTTTAAAGATTTACTTTCGCTCCCCTCTGTCACATGGAACTACGGTTTTGTGCTGCTGCTGATGTAGTGAGACTGGACTCAAAAACTCTTGATGATCTTTTTACGAATTCCTCCCCAGCTACCAGCTTCTTGTGTGGCTGTTGTGTGAGACTTACTTTAATGAGGGTTGGAGCCGGTGAAGCTGAAACTGAAATACCCCTGTGGGATCAATAAAGGTCTACATTTCACAAAGTTATAACAAAGTTTATCAGTTCTCCATTTTTGCAGTCTATATTAATAGAGACATAATAGACAGTGAGAGGTATATGAGCTGACAGGATGCTTGTAACTTGTCAAACATAATGATGGACCAAAGAAATAACGAGCACATAATGCAGAATGAGTAATAATGTGACCAGCTCTTGGTTTTCGCTTGAATGTTTTTGGACAGACAGAGAGACCAATAAGAGGCTGACAGACCGATGTGGTCAATGTGTGGTCACAGCTTATAAACGGAGCCTTGGAAGGGATGCCTATACAGGTAGAGACTGTGTTATCTGAGGGTGTGTTTTATTCTCTGCTTCGCTAGTAAGGAAGTGGAACAGTTATATGGTCTGCTGCTGAGCTATAGTTGCTGTACAACTTGGCTTGTAGACCTGGAGTAGCTCATTGAATTCTCTTAACCACTTTCAGCCAGGTGTTTATATTTTTTGGCATGTCGTTATAGTCAAAGATAAAAAATTAAAAAAAATCCAAAACATGCACCAGAGCACCTCAGCTTTCCTCTCTGACACAAGCGTCTGCTTAGTTTGCTGTCAGAAGAACCAAATTGCTGCTGAACACTCTGTTCTCTTTCAGTCTTTGCTCTTCCTGTGCACCAGCATGAATGTTGTACATAACCTTGAACTTCACTAACCCTTTGTAGTCGGCGTTTACAAGACGCCCCTACAGGTTTGCATTCTAGCACTCACTGGTTCTGAAGCCTTCGCAGTTTTCCCCAAGAAACGGGACCAGTCTGCAGCCAAGGACCTTTATTCCTTTTCACCAGTAGCTAGATATTATATTAGACAAGTAGACATTGTCACAAAAATATATGAAAAAAATCTAAATTGATTGCGTTACTTTTGTGATCCATCATAAATATTAATTTACTCTCAAGAGCTCATTACAAAGATTTGTTTTTGTCATAGCCGAGTGTGACAAGTGATTTTGCTCTGTCGCATGAAAGCGTGTCCGACGGCGTGGGACAAGTTGTTGTACAGCGTCTCACTCCGCCCTTTACTTGTACTTAGTTGGCAAACGCTATCATTCCTCAGCCACAGATCCCCTGCTCATTCGTACTCAATCGGAACAAGTTAGTGTCTGCATTGCCGTGCCTGTAGTACAGAGACCTGGTCCCTTCCGTCGAGGCTCGCTCCCTCGGGGTCTGGATATGATTGACAGTCATTGCGTACACCTTGTGACTACCAACCCCTCACCTCCAAAATGATGTCTCTTCAGAGGGCACTTCCTCGCCTCTGCATATATCTGTGCTGCGCACTCTTCTCAAAGTGCCGCCCTCATGCAATGTGACAGGCCTCTCTCTGTTCAGTTGAACTCGCTGGCCGAGATGCAACGCAGGATGAATGAGTCAGGACTGAGTGATGCCACTTCCCACACATCTTACATACCCACATCCCTCCCTCCCACATAACTGTTGTTAGTTATAAGTTGACACGCATGATTATAAACATTTATAATTTATAATGAGTTTTATAATGCCTTATAAGCACATTATAATGCACTATAAATGTGATTATAATGTATTATAGACCCAACCTTTACTGTAAGTAAAGTGTCAACAGCTTTTTTTAAATGCCTTTTAATTTCTTAACATCATCATCAGCATCATCGTGGATGAAAAGTAGCTTGCTGATCTTCTGTTTACCCTCTATATATAATATATTCTTTTACTTTATTGTGTTTTATTGATTTACTCTGTTTTACTGTTTCTTTAATTGTTTACATTATTCTGTTTCTTCCTAAAGACACCTTTTAACATTGTTAAGGAACTTAACAATGTGACTATTATATAACCATGACATCCATACATTCATCTACCTTTCCATCCATCTAGCCCACACCAAGAAAAACTCACAATCACAAACAAGGCTACACACAGCAATGGCTGGTGGCTGCACATCGATCAGTATTGCGGGTCCGTGGGTCATCTTTCTGTGTGTGCGTGTGGCCGTCTGCCCACACGCATTCCTTTTGCGGTCCCCTCATGACATGCCGGCGCATTTTGTAGTAATAGTACAACATAAACATTACAGAGACTGTAGTTACTGTACAATACTTTAAAACAGTAACACATGTTCCTTTCGCCAACAAACAAAGGATTGGAAGAGAGAGAGAGAGAGAGAGAGAGAGAGAGAGAGACAGACCGTCAAATCGATAACCTGGCTTTTTTCCTTTTTTTTATGTGGAGACACACACACACACACACACACACACACACACACACACACACACACACACACCACAGGCATTCAAAAGGACTAAAGCGTTCTTTATAATCTTAATACTTGGACACAAACAAACTATTGCATAATAATAACAATATTGATGTAACTAAGAGATTCGACAAGTTAGATACTTTTTATATAGACAGAATAGTAAGTAATAAGCAGAAGTGCTGATGCGACATTTCTCGTCGCATCAGGAGTGGTTTTGCACCACAAAAAAGAAATAAAGAAAAAAAAAATTGAACGTTTTTTTCTAAGAATGTTCTGAGCCATAACAACCCCCGCCCCCCCATGGCACAGAGTGTGTTTAACAGCGTGTGTCTGTGTGACAGAGCCAAAAAGAGAGCGAGAGAGAGTTTACTACCACGGTAGGAGCGGCAGCCGGGCCCTACTAACTGCGGGCCCTGATGCTACTGCTTCTGTTGCTTCATCTATATTTTCCGCCAGTAGATATAGCTAAACTTATAGATAGGAAAGCACAGCCCCAGACAAACATGGCAACCTCAGTTTCAATGCAGACCTACTGTATGTAGCTTTTTGAATGGGTAGTGGAAAAGTCCTTTTTTTGGCACTAAAATCACTGTCAAAGATCTGAGCAGTTGTGGAACCAACTTGCACAAGAGCAAAAAATCTGAGCATCTGTAAAAGCAATTTCAAAACAAACAAATAATTTTACAGGTGCTCACATTTTCTTTCCGAATACGAAATAGTATTGGCATCAATTTGAGCCCAAGTGCGTGCGTGCGTGCGTGCATGCGTGTTGAGTGCGGCCTCTCACTGCTTTAAATGCATGTGTGTTTTTCTCCATTCTAGAGCTGACCTTTGCCTGGCTCTTCAATGAATACCCCTACTTTGTCCAACAAGACAGTCGCCGCTTCGTCTCCCAGGAGACGGGCAGCCTGTACATCGCCAAGGTGGAGACTTCAGACGTGGGAAACTACACCTGTGTGGTCAACAACACTGTTACCAGAGAGAGGGTCCTCAGCTTTCCCACGCCACTGGTCCTCCGAAGTGACGGTAAAATAACTTTATCAAATCAAATCAAACTTAAGCACATTTAAAAACAACTTTCGTCGACCAAAGTGCTGTACATTCATATAAAGCTAGCATCGTCAAAAATACAATACATTTCAAAATAAAAACAATTACGTCAAAAATAAAAACAATACATTTGTAGCAGGACACTGAGATAAAAGATGAAAAAACTATGAATTAAAAGCCAAATCGAAAAAAATGGGTCTTAAGTAGAGATTTAAAAGTCTCGATAGATTGGGCGGATCTGACGTGAAGAGGGAGGCTATTCCAGAGCCTAGGGGCGGCCACGGCAAAGGCTTTAAACACATTCCCTATCCAAATGGAGTCTTGTTTTACAATAGGCTTAAATGACCATACCAGTGGGAAGGCTTGTTCCAACACCATTAGCATACAGGTAGTTGCCAAAAATGACTGCCAAAGCCTTCCATGTCGTTATATATATATATCGATATATCCGTCAACAATAACGATGTTGGCTTGGCGGATACAAATGCATTTTATTTGTTTCTAGATGAAAATAGTATCTAGAGGCACTCGGATGGCACAGGGGTAAAGTTCCTGTCCACCACTACGTAGACTAGTAGTTAAGGGGTCCATCCAGCCTGGCCGAGCGTCAACACAATTGGCTGTGTTCAGGTGGAGGGAAGCCAGGCAGGGAGGGTGATCTTTTTCGCTGCACTGGCAACTCCTACCAGCTGGGGCAGCACCTGCCAGAGGGGTGTGTTGAACCGGACCGCATGGCCGCTGGAAGATATTTAGAGTAGGAGGTGCAGCACGTTTGTCAGGGGTTGCGTGCCTTGTGCACGTGCATTTCCGTGCGTTTTCACGTGGAAAAGTGGCTTTTACTTTCCCTCTCCTCACCTACTGTATGAGCAAACTGACACAGGCAATTAACCAGGATAAGGTGCAGATACTGTGATAAAGCATATTTATTAGGCCTAGTAACAGAAATATTTTTTGATTTAAATTATTATTATTATTCCCCTCCTGTCCGAGGGGGGGGGCTGTGCCTCTGGGGAGGGGGTGCTCCAGCCCCCCCAGCACCCCTACTTCCCTCAGCCATAGGCTGGAGGTGATAGCTCCTCCCGCTGGGGGCTCCTCACTGGGAGTTGAGCCAGTAGTGTACAATAGCAGTGGAAACACAAATGTAATTGGCTACTCTAAATTTACTAAAGAAAAAAAGAAAGACAAGTAAGAAAATAAAATAGTCACTAGACCGGTGACTAGAGTATACATTGATTTACAAATTAAATTATTAACAGTGACACAATTATCAGTCGGAGTAGCTAATTGTTAGGAAGTTTTATGACCCGAAAGTTCAACCAAAGTCTTTTTCACACCTGAATAGAATCTCTGAGACAATTGCGTTGGTGGAGTATACTGTATATGCATACAGATCAAAGAATAAAAAAGCACCCGCACACTAGCTGCTTTCCCTTGGCTCAATTGTGTTTTCTTTATTGAGCAAGTAAAGACAGTGTGTTGAGGTTTTTTATTATTTGATTAACTGAGGGTGTGAATCACAAACAATGGCTCTGGTTGGCAATTATATATACAAGACCTTACCCGTTGTGAATATATGAACACCAAATTATTTACAGTGCAGGTAATTCAAATGCGATGCAAGATCACAGTACTGATTGGGAGGGAATTGTCGCGTGTCGCTATAGCTCACGTAGGCTACGCTATGGCAAACATTGCGGATTAATGGGCCAAATTTCCACATGTGCGGCGGCCCCTATGACTGAAAATGGAATTGCTTTGGGCTCTTCGTTGATTAAACCACCCTCGACATGTGAATGAAATTTGGGGTGGATTGGACATTCAGTTTGTGATTTGGCCCCTCCCACTAACGTTGGAAGCGGATTACAGCTGAACGATATGGACTATGAAAATTCTGCCTGTGGTGTTTTAATCGGATAGGTCCAGAGATCAAACGGCACGTTTTTTGTGATCCGTAGAAGAGCCAAAAGTGTGTTTTGAATAAAAGTGAAAATGGCGGGAAATCTATCCCAACGCAAATGGGCGTGGCCTATATGGGGATATGCGTTATGACCAAAGGAATCAAAAAAAAAAGAAAAAAAGAAAGTGACATTTTGTACGGCCTACGGTTCAAGAGTTATAAGGCGAAATGTAAAGTTGGCTGTTATAGCGCCACCATGAGGCCGACGGATTGAATTATTTATTTCATTAATTTGAATAATTATTATGAACCTCCCCTCCAAGTGTTGTAACTGTAGCACTGACGGTTTCTGAGGGAAAAAGACTTGATGTGAGTTTTTGCATTTCCCCATGTTAAGTGGATGGGAAATTTTATGTACTAATGCACTACTAAATTAATTATTAATTGATAATTTGTTAATTTGAAAAAAGGTCTTCGTTATTCTCTCCGTAATATCATGATCAATGCCTGTGTGAAAAGTCGATTGGTGCAGCCAGTGAGGAGCTACGGAGGAGCTAAGGATACAGCAAGTCGAGGTCTATAAACATGCAAGACCACTAGTGTGGCACTTTAATTTGTCACACAACCCCTGGGACAATTACCACCTGACAAAAGGTAGCAATTGTCTAATTGACAGTAGTGTCCAGGTTAAAGCGCTCACACATATTCACAACTGTATCATTTCAATATATAGGCATAATTTGAGGAAACAATTTGCAAAACAATTTCGAGATAATGTGTTATTCATTTAAGCCCTTGCAACGGGTAATGGTAAGGATAAACCCTACTGCTGTCTCTCAAAAATAATTATTTCTCCTGTTATCGTGTCTCTTCAAAAGATGAAATTCATTGAAAAAACAAAGTGTTACTTACAGTGTCACAGTGTCACACAGTTCCAGGTGATAAATCTCAACCACGCTTTCCCCAGGTGTGCGTTCAGATTCTTTCACAACACACCTCCAATGTTCTCCCCTTTTCCCATCGTTTCAGTGCTCACCTTTGTTACACACACAAAGACCTTTGTGTTTGCTAGTCCCTTTGTCGCGTCCTTTTTGTCTTTAATCCTGGCTGAGGAGTGTGTGCCATTAATCATCCACGCAAAACAGAAAAAGAAAGGCTCACCGTCAATTATCTCTCTTTTGTAGGAGTAATGGGAGAATATGAACCCAAAATAGAGGTTCATTTCCCTGACTCCGTTCCAGCTGCTAAGGGATCCGTGGTGAAACTGGAGTGCTTTGCATTGGGAAAGTAAGTCAGCATGACTGTGTGTACACAGCTCTAGGTGTCATGCACACATTTGTGCCTGTGGTAACACCCGGCAAGTCACGTTGTGAGCGGGAAGGTGTTACTTATGCAATGTGTGAACACGCATTACTAATTAAAGGATCATCAATCTGTTGACGAAGAGCTGGGACTGCAGTATAAAAACATGTGGATGTGGAAATTCAAATAGTAAAACAGAAAATAACCACATATATTGGTAATTATATTATATAATATTAATATATAATATATTATTATATAATAATATAAATAGCCCTTTGCTTGTAGAGCGTGTTTAATTGCATTTCGGTTGTCATTTAAGTTTTATTTTTTTTGCATTTCAGCCCTGTTCCAGAAATAAGCTGGAGAAGAACCAGTGGTGTCCCTTTCCCCAGTAAAGTAAAAATGAAGAACTCAAATGCCGTCCTTGAAATTCCCAATTTTCAGCAAGAAGATGCAGGGACCTATGAATGTGTGGCAGAGAACAGTCGAGGCAAAAATGCTGCGAGGGGTCGCATCTCCTTCCATGGTAAGTGGATGATTTGAAATTGCACAAGAAACGATCCAGAAGCTCAAGACTCAATATGTACTGTATGTTGTTGTTCTTTGGGACTGTTTGTCATAACGTGGAATCAGAATATGTACACTGACAAATAAGATGGAAATGCAAAATGAGATGCAGCACTTGTTCTAAGCTATGAGTCTAAAAATGTGGACTACTGTAGAGACTCATCACTTTTTTACTGCCTTATTAATAATATGCAGTGCATTCAATCTATTTGTTAGCAACTCTTCTACTAAATTCCCTGGTGAGAACGCCATTGATATTACTGTTTACCAAGTCCTGTTTCTTGTTATGCTGATAAAACAATTGCTCGGTTGGACGTTTTGTGATTTATTGGAAGCCTGGTGCCTTGTTAGCTAGACTACATAACAATCGTTATTCCCCAGACTTAAGATGTAACTGTCTCTGTAATGCAATCTTTTTGTTTATTCACAGCAAAACCTCACTGGCTCCAAACAATAGCTGACACAGCTTTGTCAATTGAAGACAACCTTTTCTGGGAGTGTAAAGCCAATGGAAAGCCTAAACCGTCCTATAACTGGCTGAAGAATGGAGAGAATCTAATGGCAGAGGTATGGAGACCTGGTACACCAGTAGATGAATATGGGCTGTCCGGGGGCATGCAGGTTACAGCCAGCTGGTGTTAGCATTGCTGCCATTGCATGCTTGTAGGCATGAATTACAGTAGCATTCATTCTGAGCATCTTACTGTCCTTTGACAGACAGACTAGCAAAATATTTATAAGCTGACATGGACAAGATTATGAGGGTAGGGGATAGGCATGTAAGTCCATTAAGTGGCGGCCCACATGTATAGTAGCAGGTCTCCGCATCAGCCTATTGTGATGAATGTGATCTGAGAAACCACTCCCACTGCCAGATCCAATGAGCATCTCCATGCAAGGGGTGTGCTGCGATCAGGAACCCTGAAAAGCTGATGGGGTTACAATTTACTCTAAGACATCAGCAGACCTGTCCTCGTGGCTTTTCCAACTGGATAGCCATGGGAAATAAATGACTTATTAATGTGCTACAACTGCTATTGTCAACATTGCTCCCCCTCCTTTTGCATCTAAACTGCAGGTCAGCAGTCCCCCCCCC
>OOFJ01029168.1:0-10884 GCA_900323375.1 Benthosema glaciale
GGTGAAAATAGTTGATCTACAAGCTCACAGCTTGTAGATCAAGCTATTACTTCAACAAAAACTACTACTTTGACGCATGCGGGCCACACACAGCCAATTAATTGAATTTTTTCAATTCTTGTTTATTTATAACCCAATTACAACATCCTAGATTTAGTGACTAATCATCACAACATTGCTGACTTGGCATTTCACTGCTCTTATCTCTCTGCTATCTCTGTACGTGTTTTAAGAAAACACATATTTGTCCTCTTCTACGAATCAAATAAAAATGGTCTATTCCAAATGTGCTTTCACTTTCAGTAAAACAACTTAAAACATATGACTTGTCATGTCTGTTATTTAATTGGCCTTACTCTGGATAAGAGAGTGTAGGCCTACTGTACGCTAATGGACAATTGACATTTTAATGCACATTATGGCTAGCGTCCACCTCCTGTCATTACTCTGATCTTTGGAACTTTGCGATATTAAGTGTATGCTTTATGGTGTCGTCCACAGTTAACAGTTTTGTTTTGAGTTGTGCTTGAAATGTACTGTAATTCTCCAAACTGTTAATACACTCTTCAATCAATCAATCAATCAATCAATCAATCAATCAATCAATCAATCAATCAATCAATCAATCAATAAAGATGATCAGTGTTCATGGCAGCCACCCTGAATTGTTATATGGGCAAATAGCTCTTTAGAAATATGCACATACTGTACAAGGTTTCTGGCCAACGGCAATGGAAATTACAGAAGGTGTTGCTGTAAAGTTATGAATGGCTCCGCCCTGAGTACTTGAATGCTATATGTATTACAAGATGTATTACAAGAGGTGAATTATTTCTATGAGTACTTATTTGTGTTAATCGTTTTATGTACTGATTATATAGTAGGACATGTTTGCATACTTTCTCAGGGCTAAAAGTAATTCTGTGGTGCTACTGCTAGTTAGAAGGTGATCAGCGTTCATGATTAGCCATCCTGGAGTTTGATATGTGGAGAAATTAGCTCTTTAGAATCAGAATCTCTCTGTTCTCAGGTTCAGGAGGTGTAATCTCTCATCACTCTCAACAGATTCAGGGTTCCCAGATTGGGATATAGACCATGTGTTGTGTATATGAGGCTGCTCATATTATCAGGTGTAAATCTTGTAGGCCTACAACCCCGAAACTGTTACCTTTCAGGGGAAAAAAATGCTATTGTTATTTAGTCACATACGCTCTTGTTAATATGAACACCTAAACAGAAGGTTCAGGTGGTGAAAGTTCAGGTGGTGTTGAGGTTCAGGTGGTGTAATCTCTCTCACATCAATTATTATAGCTCTAAAGAAGGGGGCGGGTCTCCAATGTTTTTCAGCTCAGGGATGGAGCCCCTAGCTGAAAGAGAAGTGAACACCTAGATACAGTATAAAATTAGCTTACAGTATTAAAGAATGGCTTATCTTTAACCTCATTTTTAGGTCCTACATCAGGGTTGGCTTTAAGTTTGACGCCTGCACATAGTCATTCAATGGCCAGACTTGTATCTTTTTGGATTTGTCAATCCTTTTATTCACATGAAGCCAATATTCTGATGATAATATTTAACGCTTCAGCAACAGCCAGCTGACCTAAGTGTATAGTTGGTGAGGCCAGGTGTTGCTCTGTCTTATTCCTGCAGAACATGTACAGTACAACAGTTCTTGAGAAGCACAAAAATTATATGGAGCACAAACATCATCAAAGTAACATAGCCTACTGTTCTGTTTGTGATTATGCAAAATGGGAAGTGCTGGATGTGTTTCACAGTCCAGGATGGTCAAAAAACATTTGTAAAATAAAACTAAGTAACACTCAAAATGTCATTTGCATATTTAAGACAAGCAGAATAGAATAGCAGAAGCAGAATAGCATTTTAGCTTGTAGATGTTTTTTATTTATTTAGATCAATTATTTTAATTTTCCCAGGAAAGGGAAACCCAACATTACCATAAACAAACCACTGAAGAGAATACACACGGAATAGACTTGCAAGATATGGCAGTGCCATACCTTTGGTTGCTTTGAATGCCAGCATCAGAGTTTTGTACTCTGTGCGGGCAGCGACCGAGGAGCCAATAGAGTTGGTGAGGTTAGCTGCTGCTGAGCACACCACAAACAAGAAAGGAATATGAATACAATGAAACTTTTCATGTATCTATAGTATACAGCTCTTTATCATCAGGCATCATATTTAACAAACACTTGTGCATTCCTATAGTCAAAAACATGATAGGGCTAAAACGCAATCCAATGTTTCTACCTAAATGATTAGATTACCTTGAAACAAAATTAATTCAGGGTAAAACTGGTGGGAAGGGGAACAAAACCTTCAGTGGCCAAGTAAGTTTGTAGTTTGACAGGTCCATTTGTACACACTTACAAGTTACAAATGGATACATGAACACTGGGTTTTACTGTGCATCTTAATAGAAGGAGTGGGCAGCTATTGATTAGCACTTGGAGAGTAGCGTCTTGCTCAAGGACACTTAGTTTTGACACATTGACAGGAGAATCTGGGATCAAACGGTGCTGCCCGAAATGTTACATAGGGTGCCCTATGTGGCTCTGCAGTGTGACTGACAGTTTGAATGTTGTTACTGTACCATACACAGAATAGACTTGACAATAAATTATGAATACCATAGATGTAACCATCTACTTAAGACAGCTTGATTATAATCAGGCATGTTTTTATTTCATGCAAACATAATACAATGCATTAGTTCAAAGGAAGAATGTCCCATTTTGTTCCACAGAAAATCAATTACACCTATTTCTGTATTTTCACATTGTGACCCGGCTCAGCTCAGTTTTGCGCTGATCAGTAAACTAAGGATTTGCTGAAAATGTTCTGTGTAAATTCTGTGTAAAACCATCACGGCTGTCTTTCAGACATCTAAAACTCCAGTAGGTGTGTCAGTGGCTCTAAAGAGGTCAGGGCGATCTCCTGTTTCTGACCATAGGTCCCATGCTCTACCGTGATCCCCAGCGCCGATGTGGACGCATGCTTCTCCACAATGTTCTTGCAGGCAGAGACCAGCTTGGCGTACAGCTGAGCACCCCACCACATCGCACATGCCCTGTTGTACTCCAGACGCTTCCTCTTGAAGAGGTGCTGCTCTCCGACCAGCGAGTCCTGTGGAATCAGCAGAACGCTCCCCGGGAGTTCTAGAACAGAAGACGGGCGCTTCAAGGTGTTCCGGAACAACTTGGCTTTCATCAGAGTGTTGGCTGTTGGATGGAATGTGATTTGACTAGTTAAGTACTTGTTTAGTGCTACTGGCATTTATTTACTTTTCCTGTAACCAATCAATGAATAAATACAACTTCTGGGTAATTTCTACGTCATCATTTCATAGGTTGCAAGCTTACACTATATGCTTGCATCGTATGCAGTTCGTTTTTATTAAGTATATATTAAGTCTCGAGTCAGCTTGGAAGAAAAATAAAATCGTACCCATTTCTTTAACAATGTCCTCTGTGGCTCCATGGAAGAAACACACATAGACCACCATTCCCTCCTGGATCTGAAGACAAAGAGTACGGAAGAATATTTAGGCCGTGGAGGAGAGGACACAGACGTCGTGATGGACATGACTGAATTTTGGCGCTCCCATCTTAAGACAATATAAAACAGATTCTGAATGGACACACTGACGGATGGCTAGACAGAGAAACACCAACCACATTCCCTGAGTTGAACATTGAAGTTTTAGTGGTAGTGTACCTCTGCCCACTGAGCATCTGATCCGTCCACAGACGGTTTCACCTTCACCCGTGCCTGAGTACAGTGCTGCACCATCGCCCTGGCCTGCAGCATCTTATCTGGCCTCACAGGCTCTAGAACAACCGGTTGGTCTCTACAGAGACAAATGGACAGACACACAGAGATGGGTTTTATTTACGGTAATCTATTGAACAACCTTTTACAAAATAGCCCAATACAATATCAGCTAATTTTGAGCAATTATGAATAGGGCTCAAGTGATCTCCCTGAATTCAAATGTGTTCAATTACAAACGGGAACAAACGGAAGATATCGTACCGATTAATACAATAAAGCTAAGGAATTTAGTTGGCTGTAGTCTGTGGGTCTCTGTAGACTGTAGCAGCAAGGAATATGTGAAATATGAGAATATAGTATAAGAGAAAAGCACAGCACAGTGGAATTTATATAAATTATGCATGATGATAATTAAAATATAACAAATATTGTGGTCCCAACAACAAAATAATAGAGTAATGTTGGCTAGCTAGCTGATTTGTTGTCATTACATATTACCATACATAGAAGAGTGATGGACTCAACAACTGTAATACTCCTATATATGTACACACCTATTCTCCTCGGTTTTTAGCCTGTTGATGGTTTCTGTCCAGACAGACTTGGAGACGGTCCACGGCTTGGTTTTCTGGGACCCAGCTGATTCCAACACAGAACCAGACTTATTTCTCTTGACTGGTAACTTTGTCTCTGGACCTTTCCTCTTCTTGGCCTGGGTCTTTGTTTGTTTTGCTTTCGCGGTCTGGAGCTTGGCTTTTTGGGTGCTGGCTTTGGCTTTAGATGCGCCGTTTCTCTTCTTCTGTGGTAGTGTTTGAGAGCTGCGTTTTGGGGTTGCCTGTGGCGGGCATCTGGGCGTGAATTCAGTTTTTAAGACCAGTTTGGGTTGAGGTTGTACCTGGGCAGGGCTTTGATCCTGAGTTTCAGTCACGCTCTCCTCTGTTTGGACCTCAGGTTGTGGCTGGGGGTCCGTCTCATACTGCGTTTGCGGATGGGCTATGATGTGGAACTGGAGTGGTTGTTGGTCAGGGGCGTCACCCTGGTCCTGAACTTCAGACTCACTTGTCATCTCTTCGACTTCGATCGGGTCGGCTTGTGTCTGTATTTGAGTCTGGGAAATTATCTCGAAGTGGACCGGGCTCTGGGGCTCGGTGCCGCTTTGACTCGCAGACTCATTCTCCTCGGTCTGGATTTGGGGCTGTGAGGGGCTGACAGGCTGCGTGGAGACTCTCCGAACCACCCAGATCAGGGAGGGGGAAGGCGGTGCTTCGGTCTCATCGGAGCAGTTGATGGTTGCGAGTTGGATGTCGGGTGTTTCTGTCTGCGAGGGAGGGGTGACGGTGGCGTCTTTGGACTGGGAAGGGGTGGAGCTTGATGGAGTTTCTTGTGCGGAGGTGATGGAAATCTCACGTTGGGAGGGGGATGGCTTAGGGATATGTCTCGAAGTCTCAGTCTGTTGGAGATAATAATCATAAATCAAACTTAGTTTGACATAGTTTGCAATTTGTACAGAGGTACGGTTTACCATGATTGTTAAACGGATAACACGAAAAGCCCTATGGGCTTGTTTCCATTGTGGTCAATTGTAGATATGTGTGTGCGTGTGTGTGTGTAGAAGGAGCAGAGAAACTGACAAACCATTCTGCTCTTTGATTGGTGCTTTCTGACATCCTCCTCCTCTTCTTCCTCCACCTCATCATCGTCTTCTTCATAACTATCTTCCTCATCATCATCTTCGTCATCATCATCATCATCATCATCGTCGTCATCATAGTCACTGTCCAGATGAAGAGAAATAGATTTTTGTGTACTTGATTCAATTCATTAAGCTTCTTATTCACTTAAACTCTATATTCTTTGATTAGAGTCCCCCAGGGGTGTGTACTAGGCCTCCTCCTCTTTTCCCTCTACACCAGATATCTTATCGGAAAATAGACAATCTACAAGAACTTATAGATCTGTTACGGTATATTTGTAGAATGATTGACCCCAGGAATAGGAACGCTAAGGTTCAAGTGTTTAATAACTAGACTAGATACACATTTCCTCTCTGCCATACCTGTTGGCAAGGGAGACAGAGATCTGTGGGGAACCCAGACTCTGTTTGGGGTCTTGTTGTTGTGGTTCCACCTTCTTGCACTTTTTAGAAGAACACTGAGAACAGTGGTCGATCCAGCGGACCACATCTGGTCTCATTGTCTTCCAGAAACACCTGAAAAAAACATTATATAGTATTTGAACTGTGTGTGGAAGAATTGTAAGAATATTCAGAACTGGGCTCAGAATAATAATAATAACTGAAAGACAGTAAGCGTAACTGAAGGACATTATACATACCGGGTAGGTATGTTTACAAGAATTACATTTAAACCAAAGCATTGCAAAAAACTAAAAATGACAATAATCTTGCCCAACAAATATTACTGGTTGACCCAAGAGGCCTACAATTATATATACTGTAGCAACATAATTTATTTGATTTAAGTTTATAATGAATCGGTCAGTGTTACCTCTCGTTGAGCAGTCGGATGCATTTATCAAGGTCAAGGTGGTTTAGTTCGTCATGGTAACTAACCAACGCCATCTCCACCTCCTCTCTGTTCCTCAGAACCCGACGAATTCGATTTCCTCGAACAATATGCAGCTCATCATCTGGATGCAGGAACAACACATTATTATCACACGGCAGAAAAAAAAGGCTAGGGCTTCAACATCGTTTGTTCCCATAAGTATAGGACTTATGAACAAGCAGGCCCCATCTCAGTTAGCCTTTAGCTAGCACTGTTTTTCTTATTGTCAATGTATTGTGTGATCTGTTTGTGTTTTTTGTATCCTAATGACTGCTTGGCACAAAACTAATTTCCAAAAGGTCAAATAAAGTATCCATCCATCCATCCATCTATCTACCAACCTCCCTCTATCTATCCATCCATCTACCAACCTCCCTCTCTCCCTCCCTCCCCAGTTAATATTTTCTAGTTTGTTCTCATTTGATTTATTTTTTGTACCTTTGATGATGAAGCTTTTGGCGAATCTTCGCAAGGTGTTTTTTTCCACACCGTTCAGTCCTGGAGGGTAGTGCCCTCTACGAAGGTAACGCTCCACCGCATCATACTTGGCAAAGAATATCTGCTCAAATAACACAGGAAATTACATTTTCTGTAGATATGCTTAGCTCTCCACAGCAGATGATTAATGTGATTAAACCCTGTTTACTGCTAAACAACGGGTCAGTACCTGGTCTTGGGTCGTGACTGCTTCCAGTGGAGCCGGCTGGGTTGGGGTGATTCTGGCTTGGTTCTGCAGGAGCATGGTTACAGACAGTCATTTCAGATAGAACTCAAGTTCCTGAGGTGTAAGTCTGTTTTGATCGTGGCTTTATCTGTAAACTTATAATAGTATTCCTATAGAATTCAGACATGCATCACTTGTATAATTTACTACCAGCACTTAATAAGCCACAAACATAGACTTCCATAAATTAACTAACTTCTAGTCAATGTTCATTCAAGGATGAATGAATGTTCTCAATTCTCAAACACTTAGGATATATTCAGGTAAATCTGACTTTGTTTTCTCAAATTCTACTTTTAAAGTTTTACAAGTGATGTAATCAGAGTTTTGTGTTCAGACATCATTTAGCCCTCTACATTTTCCAATATACATGTAGAACCAAAAGCTGCAGGCTAGGTGAAGAATGGAGACTCCCACTTCATGCCATAGTAATATCTAGTTGCAGTGCAGACCTCCTCCCTCCCTTACAGTATGTTGTCTGGTGCAACGGAGGAAGTTCATATGCTGCAGTTCTGAAGTCATGCCTGCCTGAAACGGTGCTCTGAATTTGGTGCCTTGCAAGTGAAATAAGGACAGTTCTGACTTTAGTTATGAATAATTTATTAATGTGACTTTCACAAATCAATAGTTTTTTTTATGTTGTTTTTACTGTCCAGACTGTCAGCTGAAAGCAATCGGATTATGGATGTCACAATACTTGTCTGAACATACAGTAGCCTCTGTGCGCATATCATAATGGTACATTACAGACCTTATTGCCACTCTTATTGGTTTGAATCAGCATCATCTTCCCCTTTACCTACTAGTCTACAGTACAGTCTCTCTCCAACAATACAAAACTTAAATACACAAATCACAATCAGGTGTTGTCTCCTCACCACAGGGTCACTGTAGATGAACAGTGAGGGAACAGAATCCGTGTGGAGGCGAACCTCTCCCTCGCTGCGGTCGAAGCAGTCCTCTGTGAAATGAGATGAACACACGGAGGACCAGAGACTAGGGTGCCAGTGTGGTCGACCCAGGTTCCTTAGCCAGCGAGTCAGCAGAGGTGGGTTGTCAACAGGAAACCTACCAATAAAGCACAGGTCAGGGACACCCTTTATGTTAAGCTAGCTAGCTTTGCTCCTACTAGAGTTGGTTTTCTCTATACTACCAGGACCATTCCTACTCAAACACAGCCACTTACAACTTCACCAAAATATGAATACCTCTTCTTTTGTCCGCTTATTAAAAAACAAAAGCTGTTTGGGTCCAGATACCATGAATGACATTATTATATTGTATTATTATACAATGACACTGAATAATACAATGAATAATAATATTGTCCAAATCTATTGCATACTATTCGATAGATGAATCACAAATTAAAATAATTCGGGTGGAAACTAAACAGTTACTTTTGCAGATTCAAATCCAGATCTACAAGCTCATTCGTGCTTGCAGATCTGCTACTTTTGATGCTTTTGTGTTACACTGTAGTAAAATTAATTAGGGCGTTTTACAAAAAGAAAAAGCTAAAAAAACACAAAAACTTAAAATGTGGAGATAAGACGTTTCTGCCTAACAGAAACACATTCACTGTTTTTGTGATGATGATGATGATGTCCCATCCCATACTTGTGGAAGGTCATGCCCAGTCCTCTCTCTATGGGTCCAGAGTAGTTGGTACAGTTGTAGACGCTACATCTGAAGCGTCTCTTCTTGGGTCTGTTGATGCAGGTGTCGCAGGTGGAGATCCAGGTGGCCAGGTCCCGGCTCAGTGTGGCCCAGTAGAACTGCTTCACGATGGACCGTTGACACATACCCTGACCGCGGTGACCCTGGTTGTCATGGAAATGACGCATGACCGCTATTACCTAGAAGACAAAAGAAATGATACAATGGGTGGGTTTGTTAGATTGTTGTTCTTAACCTTCACACTATCACCATAATCAATCTTTCAAGTAACATTAATTTATACATGCCTGATTATAACCTTTGCAAACATGAGGCCTGTTGTTGCTGCATAGAGAACACATGCTCAGTAGTAAAAGGTAATTTAATAACTGTAGGATTATACCTCATCTCTGCTGCGTAGGACTTTAACAGGAGGGGTGACCTTTGTGTACATCAACACTCCGTCTGAAAGACACAGTGAGTACATCAATTAACTGTCATTTTAAACTAGCTCTTTAATTAATCTTGCATTAGGGATAGATAGATTTGTAAGTGTTTCAGTGCTAACTGACATGAGGTCAGTGACTGAACATCCACAACAATGAGCTTGCGTGCGTGCATGTTTTCTTACTGATCACACCAAAGCGCCTGGAAGCTCTTCTGAGGATAAATGTATGACCCTTTGTTTGCTGAGGTAAGATTCCATGTTTAAGATACCTGTAAAGTCACAACATGAGAATTAAAAAGGATCCACATGATTTGATTTGTACTTATTGTGTTTTTGCCCTTTCTGGTAAAATAACATGTTGAGGATAGTTGTATTTTCATGAACTTTGCTTCCCCAACGAGATTACTTTTTGGTTCGAAAAGGTCAAGGTCACAATGACTGGCGGTGGTGGTTCAGTCAAGTAGAGCGGTTGACTAAATATTGGTGATACTCGATCTACTGCCAAGGGATGAATAACGTTTGGGTGGAAATGTTCATGTCAATAACGGATCACGGCCTGACCGTGATCGAGCGGTCCCGGCACCTAGGCTGATAATCCAGCCTGACGGCGTGTTGCGGGTTCAAGTCCTGATCCCGATGACCTTTTCCGCATGTCTCCCCCCCAATCTCTCTCCCCTTTCCTGTCGTAATACTGTAAAATTCTATCAATAAAGGCAAAAATATATATTTTATATTTTTAATAAGAAATCATTTATAATAATAAAATCATATAGTAGAATTGGTAACAGCATTTTGTGCACTCAGGTACCTCTCTATGTTGTCGTACATAACGAAGCATGGTTCAGAGGTCTTCCTCAAGCCAATCTGCTGACCCAACTGCAGTGTTCTGTTGTTCTCTGACTCTGGAGGAGGGAAGGCATACTGGTGTTCTGGAAGATCCATTCTCGGTTGAGGGGGTTCTGTGGTTTCTATGGTTTCTGCAGCATCCGAGGCAGCGATGAGTTCCTCCAGGGAGGAGATCTGGAGGGAGTCCTCCTCTGCAGCGATGGGCAGCTAGAAGCAAACAACACAGACCATTATGGACTAATAGCAGCAGGTAACTAAAAAAATATCAATTAAATCCTGAATACTGGGGGAGGCATAATTATGCAATCGGCTGCGTATGTATGTCGGTGTTGTCCACCGGCCAACAAGGGACCACCATTCTTGATGATGTAACTAAGGTACGTTTGGTGATCGGCTGGGTATGAACTAATAACTATGCATGTATGTATGTATGTATGTATGTATGTATGTATGTATGTATGTATGTATGTATGTATGTATGTATGTATGTATGTATGTATGTATGTCTGGGTACAAATGATGGTACCTTATTGGCTGTTGATGGTGATGTAAGCCAAGGTATGTTTCAAGGTTGGTATAAGGTCGTAATAGACATAAGTTAGAAGCAGTACTTGCACACTCTGCTTTCACACAAGTAGGCACCTCGACAGCATGCATTTCTACTTTGTTTCTGGTTTTGAGAAGAGACTGTTGTCTGTATTCATACTAGCAGCAAGCAAACCACACAAAATACAGAGTAACCAGTCCTAACAGGCATGCACTGCACTGTATGTACCTCATCCTCCTGTAAAGTGGCAGCCACGATGGTTGGAACAGCGTCTGGTTTCAGAGTCACTTGACCCTCG
>OOFJ01029170.1:6103-23827 GCA_900323375.1 Benthosema glaciale
CAACTAGCACATCAGGCGCAAATAGGGGTTAAGTGTCTTGCTCAAGGACACATCGACACTAACACTGGGGGAGCCTGGGTTCGAACCGGCAACCTTGTGGTTGCCATCCAGGCACTCTACCCCTGAGCCACCACCGCCCCAGCTGCTTAAAGTTCCTTTGTAATTTACGCTGATTTTACAATGTAATGAATGTATTTTCATTTGTAAAAAATAATTGTGCCTATTTTCTCAGGTAACCTGTTTGTGGTACAATGGGACAAGGTGCGATTGCAGGGCAGGGAGGCAGAAGGACCATTCACATTCCAGGCTGCCCTACATAGCAATGGGACCATTGTTTTCAACTACAGAATTGTGAGTTAAGAGAGATTATTTATTGTCATTCGAACAAATGAGACCACCATTTTCAACTGGAAAACATGTCCCTCAGGGGTCATGGCTTTGTACAAACACCAAACATAAAGTAATGCATAGGTATGGCCTGAAGTAAGGTCATAATCTTACAGAGAATAATCTTCACAGAGAATAGACCATCTTCAGGTGAAATTGCTGTCATGTTCAAACAACCGTTCTGACAGGTGCCGTTACCAGTGGAGAAGATCAACTCCACTGAGCATCCGGTCAAGGTGGGACTGTCCGATGCCTTCATGGCCCTCATCCCTTCCTCACAGTCTTCAGGTCAGTTTTCTAAAAGCACCGCTTCTCAAGGTAGGGTGCAGGGACCCACAGGGGCCAAACACATTTCCATTTGGGGGTATTTGACGTGAAACTGTTGAGAGAACCACTGCTCTACATGTTCATACAGTATATGCTCACAAATAACACAAATAAATATGCCTGTTTCAAACGATGCAACCGTCACTGCTCACATGCTGCACTTCCATGTGTCCTTTAGGTAGGCTTGATGACGACAAACATGTTCATGGTCATGGTCGTAATAATATATCTGTTCTGTAATAACTCAACGTCCCTGTGAGTGGGTGAGGTGACGTCACATACCAACTCGTACAACCTAAGTCTTGCTTGAAGTGATCGTGCAGCTACACTGCCCACCAAAGTTCCGTGCTACCATTTCATTCTATATGTAGGCCTATAAATATAATACTCTGCATTAATTTCATCTGTATTTGTACAGGTTTCCTGAAAAGTTTTCAGGAAACCTGTATAAATACAGATTAAATGAATGCAGAGTATTATATTTATAGGCCTAAATATAGAATGTTGAGCATAAAGCTACAGGAGCCATAAACCTTTGTTCTGAGAAAACGTAAACATTTATTTTATCTGCAAATAAGAAATTGTAATAAATAATTACCCTGTCCGCAACACTGTGCAGCCAGGTGTTGTAATCACTCCTGTCTGTGTTCCTGTGAATAAAACAAACAAACAAACACATTTGGGTTCAAGAGGTCAAATCTCAAGGTCCTGATCAAGGTGGTCAAAATTCAGAATGAATGGCCAGATGTTCATGAAACCTGCTGGAAATCATTAGGCGGCTACCCAGAGTAAACGTTTGGGTAGACATGGTCGAAGGTCACGGTCACAATCAAGGTTAAGGACAGAATTACATAATCAGTACTGATACAATAATCCCAGACAAAGAACATCACCGTCACTTCATCATAGAGGGATTTGCACTCCCAGATGTATTGATACTGTAATAAGCCCACTACAAAATTCAAAACCTGGCAGAAGACAATCTTAACCTTGAGGAACAGCGAAGCCACACAAAACGTATCAACCACACAAACGTTTCTGTTGACAGACGCAAGACGACGTACTATCTATGAGTATCATCGCGTTGAGATCGACACGACAAAGATCGGCAACAGATCTGCCTTCGAGTTCACACCACTGCCCAGTACGTATGTCCATATAGTGACCACTCACACGATGCACAAAATAATAACTACACAATTTCACTCCCTCCTTCACCAGTACAGATAACCTATTGCTGCTTCTCTTAGCTTGTCTTCAACACACAACATGTGATCTCTGCCTAACATCCAACCTGACACAAGGCTGTGGCTGGTGCAACACGCTTCAACGGTAGGTTCTCGTCATGTGTGTGACGTCATGTGCGTCTGGGCTGTTGACCAGCTTCTTAATGAGTGGCTTTGCTCTCATCCCCTTTTCCACTGGCGGCGCAGATGCTCTGATGGAATTGACCGGCGTAGGCAGGAGTGGCTTGATTATAACTGCCCTGAAGAGGTGAAGTAACCCATCATCAGAGCAGAGTGTGCAACAGTTAAAGTCTACATGTATATTTAAGTCGCTAAAGTTTAAAGCTACATTTCTTTCTTTCTTTTTCCCACCTTTTTGTTCCTTGCAGGCAAAGGGCACATGTGAGGACTACACCCAGGCAGGACCTGAGGGATCTATCGGGCCATTCAACTACTCTTCCCCGGGTCCAACACCATCCTCTGTCTTCGAGGACCACCCTGTCACTGAGGGTAAGACAGAGGCACTAACCTACAAACATAATGTAGCTGTCGGGTAGAAACCATGTAAGTCCAAATCGTTTCCTTTTTTATAATTACTATTTAAAAAAAAGAAAATAGCCTACATGCGTGTGAGCTTATATTTTCAGTAGGGCATTCATTTACAGAAAAATTAAAAGTTGACATTATGGAGATATAACGGTTCTGACTGACAGTGATGATAAGTCAAAGGATAAAAAAATTAATAAATAAACCATCCAATCAAAATGTTACTCATGTCAGTCCAAATATTGTTCATCCGTCTTTCATTCTGTTCAGCATACAACACTCAAAAATCACAATATATATATTTTGTGGCTTTGTAGGAGTTCCGGTAGTAGTGGCTTTGTGGAAGACATATGTGGATGTGGTGTGTATCCAGTACCAAATCTCTTTATCATTATTACCAATAGTTGATCTTTTTCCTACTTGTTATTTTATTTGAACTTGAATGTTATGGAGGACGTCAGTGGGGCTAGTAGGATCGGACTGAATTTTATAGCGTGTCACCGTCTGTCCCTCCAGGGGATAACCGTCCATTGTTTTTCTTTTCTTTTTTGAAGGAGCGCTAAACCAGTGAAATGTGCAGGTGAATCGACACGTGAAGCGAGAAAAAATTCTGCACTGCGCCACATGATAAAGTAATTTATAGCAGGGTGACTTGAACCAAAAATGTGTGAGAACCACTGTCATAATGCCATTAAATACAGTATTTTGTTAGATTTGAATAATTAATCAATCAATCCTTGGTGTACATAGAATGACTTCAGTATTATGTGTAGGCCATGAAAGTGGGGTCAGGGGTCCATGGGGGGCTTCTAGGGGTTCCCCAGCCAAAGTAGTTAATATACTGTAGCATTACAATAGGTTCAGCCACTTTATATGTTGGCTATTCAAAGATAGCAGAAAACCTTTTCATATTGGGATCCACTGCCAAAATTCATATCAATTTGGGGGACCTTGACATGACAAAGTTTGAGAACCACTGATGTAGGCTAATGGTGAAGTCTCGTCTCTCTCTTAGACTTACAGACAGGACCTCCAAGCCCCAACGGGAGAAGTGAGAACACAGCCATCATTGCAGGCGTTGTGGCTGCCCTGGTTCTGCTTGTAGCTCTGACCCTCCTGGCTGTCTACTACATTAACACACACCCCACAGTTGCTCCACCATTCTACCTCATGCAGGTGAAAAGGAGAACTCTCTCCACAAATTATTCTGATTAATTCTGTTCTAAATCTAAAGCTAAATAGACATGCATACATTGCTGTGTCAACTTTGCGCGCACACACACGCACGCGCATGCACACGCACACACGCATACAGTACACACCTATTTTGTATATGTATGTATATTATAGGATAGGGCTTAAATGGTTGAAAATACACTGTAGTACATACTGA
Source organism: Benthosema glaciale (assembly GCA_900323375.1). NCBI lineage: Eukaryota > Metazoa > Chordata > Actinopteri > Myctophiformes > Myctophidae > Benthosema > Benthosema glaciale. The sequence goes on from OOFJ01029170.1 coordinate 9,983, forward strand.
CCTCTTTTCATATCCAAGAGTCTCTTCTGTCTCTCCTTTCACAGCGACGCACCAATAACTACTGGCCATCTATGAAGTTCCGCAACCAGGGCTGTCACTCGAGTTATGCCGAGGTCGAGCTCGGGGGTCACGAAAAGGAGGGTTTCATTGAAGCTGAGCAGTGCTGCTAAGGGGGCTGGACTTCCACCACGGCACACAGACGACATGAAAGGGGTACCATCTTGAGGACTGGAAAGGGATTACAAAAACAAAGGGACAAAACATGGAAGCTGAGAGCGTAATTATGGCAAAGAATGCCCTTTACTCCAAAACCTGGTGGCTGGACGATGTCTACTGTAACTGCTCTTGTAGCTCTCGTTTCTCTCTTTCTCTCGCTCTTTAACCATCACGAAACTCTCCATGTCATCCGGCGGGATCGAGGTCAGGGCCGTAGGGAGGCCCAGGAGGAAGCTGACTATACACAGTACCGTGTGGGATTGTTCAGAGAAATTGTTTGTACCTGTCCACAACCTACCAAGGCATGGGGCGGTCAGGGAATGACGATAACTAACTAGCCTTCATACTGCAAACCAATGTACAGTTCAATTTAAACAATGTGTTTGTTTTGTTTTGTTTTGTTTCATGAATGAATTGTTTTATGAAATGTCTTCTTAAAGTGAGCAATGATTGTTTTATAAAATGCTATAGCTTTGACATGCTATAACAGATATTCAACTATATAACAGATAAGGAATTATAAAGATTATCAGAAACGTTTCTGCGAGAACCAGGAATATTTGTTTTGATGCATTTTAGAACCATTGTTGATAATTTCTGTTCAAACATCCTCCAATAAAAACTTGTGGTCAGTTTTTATATATACACACATAGTACATATATATACTGTATGCTTTCATATAACAAAGTTCAAAACACAACACACAGTCCAGCAATTTTGCTCAGTGCCTTCATGTCCCTGGAGGAAGGTGAAGTAGAAGCCTAAAAGAATGTTTTATTTAGATTACAGTCAGGTACAAGTTTAAATTGGCTGTCCATGAAACCAGGTACATGGTCTATTGCCAGAAATTGTCTTTCACTTTTTTTCTTTGGATGAAAAACACATGTCAGATCAGGTAGATCAGGTTGATTCCATAATTAATAAACTTTGAAGCAATTGAATGTATGAAAGGGCCTGACAGCAAAGTTATTGCCTGATATTTACTAGTTTTTCTTTATCATACTAATTGTCAGCAAGCGGAGAACTAGCAGACCTTTCTTATTCCGAATCTTCTTGAGTGAGACAGTAGAGAGAGGCCACCATCGAACCTGGCCAAAAATATTATCATCGAAAGCCTTCAATGATTAAAGTTACACACAGGAGCTCTCAGTCAGAGGAGACTGTGGCTGTGACTGTGATTTTAAGAAACAACAACTAGGTAAATTGTGGTCAGTTTATTTATATTTATTTATTTATTTATATAAATTGATGATTTAAGATCATCATCAACATTCCCTGTCTGTCTGTTCCCTGTCTGTCTGTCTACAGTCTGTCTCTGTTCCCTGTCTGTCTGTCAGTCAGTCAATGCTTGAGGCATGCTTTCAGGCATGCTTGAGGTTTAACCGATTGGTTTAATCTAACTCACCGATATATAATTGGGCATGATCTGCATAAACAATAACAAAATATACTGGTATATGGTTAAAACGTGCAACTGTGATTTTAAGGAAAAACTATTATCATTGAAAGCCTTCAATGATTAAAGTTACACACAGGAGCTCTCAGTCAGAGGAGACTGTGGGTGTGACTGTGATTTAAGAAACAACTAGGTAAGTTGTGGCCAGTTTATTTATATTTTTTGTAACAAATTGATGATTTAAGATCATCATCAACATTCCCTGTCTGTCATGTTCCCTGTCTGTCTGACTACAGTCTGTCTCTGGTATATGGTTAAAACGTGCATTTCCCATCGGTTGGATGATTGGTTGGTTTGTTGGTCACCCCAGGTTTGTGACATGATGTGACATCATCAGGGATGGAGATCCCTGATGTCATCAATATTTAATGGACAGGGTGGCTATGGGCGGGGTGGCAAACCCCCTATGTAATTGGCTGTATTTGATGGAAAAGATTAATTAATTTGAATCATCATAAAAACAGCCAGGGACACTTCTAGGTAAACACTTTCTAGGTGTGTTTTATGAAAGAAAAACCACAATAATGCCAAAACTGACAATTATAACATAGACCTTTAGAGGGTTAAATGGGTTACTGTAGCGCCATCTATGGGTGTATTATGATCACATTTGCAGGGCTTGTGCAGAAGCACTTGGTGCAAGAACCTTTTACAGTCTATGGCAAGAACCCAGCAATTTTCTAATTGGACAAGTGGTTTGTGAATAGTCATGAATTTGCCTTTTCAATTGGTTGCTATAGCGCCACCTATAGGCTTTTATGTTTTTATGTGTCCTCTAATCTAGGGTCCATAGAACAGTAAAAACATGGTTTACAAGAATCTTCACGAAACGTTCACTTAATTACATAATGACATACACTACCAACCCAGTGGTCTCAGTCATATTAATACTCACATTCCTCGAGGGTCGAAAGACACCGGCTGAGGGGTAAACTTAATTATCACTCGTTATCATCAAACGCATGCCTTGTATGTAGTATTGTAGTTCACACAGTCACGACATGAGCATCCATACATCCATCCAACGAACCTGGAGATCGTCGTCACAGACCACTTGTTGCTAAACCTCTCTGGCCCGTACGTTTTACCTGAAATTAGTTTCTGATAATGATATTAGCCTTTATTTAATACAGGCAGAATTTGTTGCTCCGGACAAGACATAGACGCGTTCATAATAATCAGAGCAATGTAGAACGAGAGTAGTGACTAGTGACACTCCCGTTGATTCCAATAGAACGCCTGGAAAGCGGAAGTGCTCTACTGTGCTCATTCTATCTCAATGGGACAGTTCCAATGTTTGGAACTGTAGCCCATAGGCACCAGCTCTGGCGGCGAGATCAGAGCGTGTCGCCACTCTCCTTACACCACTCTGATAATAATAATATGCCCCACTGGCCACTACCGCCCCAGAGCGACCAATGAAATGACGCAGATCGTGGAGGGGGAAGGTACGACTGATAATATCCACTAAGCAGTAAATCTATTAAACCAGACGTCCGATCACGATTTATACTCCAGACATTGTAAAAGAGAACAGTCAGCAAGCAATGGATAAAAAAAGAAAAAATAAATCAAAATGAGGGGGCACCCGGATTTGAACCGGGGACCTCTTGATCTGCAGTCAAATGCTCTACCACTGAGCTATACCCCCTGACGGTGAGAATGTGGGTCTGTATGGGTTTATATACATTCCAGGATCCTACAATTCAACAAACTGTCATATTACGGTATGCCGAGAGTTCATTAGTCAATGTATATTTCCGATTGAAACACTCCCGTGATCCACCGTAAATAAATAGCGATTTTAAGTTCGCGCGATCAAGGATTTCTTTAACATTGGTTATGACGGCGTGGAAGAATCGACTGCACTTAACCTATTTCTACGATAGGGGGCGCCAAATCATTGAACATGCTTTTTCCAACAATCATCACAACGCTTCTACAAACCAGATATAAAAACACTATAGCCTATATACTATAGTTCGTTTAGCAACTATACCTTGTCCTCGGATTAAAACAAGACCAATGCTTCCACTAGTTTACCGTGACTACTAGTTCTAGTAGGGTTAGCTGACTGTTGAGAATAACATTTGATTTGCTCTACTGTCTGCTGCTCCTTATAAGGAGCCCCCAGAGCCGTCTTGACATCAGTTGCGTTACATCGGCATTTGTGACGACGAATCCCCTTAACTCCAAAAGTTCGAGGACGAATGTAATTTTTCCATTAAAAACACTTGGGCGACCAGCCATTTAACTTTTCCTTTGTACAACGATAAAATATCTGATATTAATATTAATTAATTAATATCATATGAATTAAGTCCCCAGGCGTCACATAATTCGATAGGTTACCATTTGCTGGTTAACAGCCGTCAGTAGAATAATTCAGTGACTCCTCCTCTACTCTATCTCTTGAGGTGAGGATAAGGTCGGTGGACTAGTAGGCTACAACATCTTTATTCTCATTAGTGCGTTTTGGTGAAGAAATCCCATCGCCATGAATCCCCCCTGTGGAAGATGCAAGAAAGCAGTTTATCCAACAGAAAAAATTAATTGCCTGGACAAGGTAAGGGATGGTCTTATTACTTATAAGGCTATGGCTATATTAATTTAAATGTGACTAAAAGGTGATGCTGTAGCCTACTTGATAGGCCTACAATTATGCAGTTATTATAAAGTAAGAAAGTATAGTAAGTATAAGTAAGTATGTAAAAGTAAGTAAGACAACATTCTCAAAATGGTAGTTTGCTAGGTCAGTGAATTAAAATAAGCCCATCTTCACTAGATGGGCATAAGCCCATCTAGTGAAGCTGACAGGCAACAGCTGTGCTCTCATGTTCAATGGAAATGGAATTTTCCCATGCTGTTATTTCAAATTACATTTAAATTTTTGCCTGTTCCAAACAGAGACATATGAGGCAGCCGGGGTCTTTTTCATGGATGTGGTATGGGCAAGTCTCAGTGGGTCAAGAATGGGCTATTACACAATATTTAGTGTGTCTTCAAAACTGACCATCGCTGGCGACTAGAATGTTGTTTATGCCAATAGGTATTTCTTATATTAACCATCAATATTCCACTGTGAAATGTCTCATATATTCTCTGTGAATGTCTTGTCTTTTCCTAGTATTGGCACAAGAGCTGTTTCAGCTGTGAAGTGTGCAAGATGGCCTTGAGCATGAACAACTACAAAGGTTTTGACAAGAAACCATACTGCAGTATGTGAGTGTTTACACCACAATAACCACGCTGATGATAACCTTGCCGGAAATGAAAACTAACATTGTGAATCACTGTAGTTTGATAAAGAACCTCTTCTAGTAGGTACAGTACACCCCAAGTATGACACTCAAGTTCACATAATGTCCAAGCAAATCAACAGAGATATTAGAAAGGGATTTTTTTTTATAGGGATCATTAAAGAGATCATTTTATAACGTCTAGTATCTGAACAAAAGCACCCATTTGGTTTTACTGCAGACATAGAGATGGACAGCAAAGATGTTGTGTGTAAATGTGTTGTAAATAAGGAAGTGTGAGCAGACAGAGGTTCTAATTATATGACCTTCCCTCAGTGTGATCTGCCATTATATTGGTTTATCGCCACTGTTTATCACAAACTCTCATAAACTGAAATTAATTTCTGCAATCTATGGAACATCACACAAGCAAGAAATCAACAATGAGCAATCTCAATGGAAACACCTGTGGCAAAGACTCTTTCATGCGACTCCTTGCATTTGAGTAAGGCAGTGTGTTGCCTTAGGCAGATTATGAGACAATAAGCCCATGGGCACGGATGTTTGTGTTAAAATCCCCGGATGCGTAAAAGCCAACAGCGCAATAATCCATCTTTACCTCAACAGGATTTACAGTGCACATACACACTCACTTGAAACCAACAGCATACAATCACATCCATCTAAAAAAAGAGCATCATAAATCTTAGTGTAATGTTTAGCCCTCAACCAACCTTCAAGAAGCACACAAAAAAACATCCTCCTTGACAACAAGAACATCAGCAGATTCTGTCCTACCATGATAAAAGTCTAGCAAGAACAATCATTGTCATCAATAGTCCCTACTAATAATGCAGAAACACAAAACATTACAAGTGAACAAGTGTACACAAGTAGAAAGAAATATGTACTGTTTGTTATAGAAGAAAAGGGCCTGGGTATAGGCCTATGCCGATGTCCCTGATTGCAAGTGGTAGCCATACTAACATTTTACTCTTTAGTGAAAACACATTATCTCCAGATGTGGTGGTGGGCTTACTGTATCTTCTCCTTCAGCCTCAACTTCAAGTTTATTGTCTCATCAAGTTTTCCAGGTGTAAAATAGTAGATACATTTATTTTCTGTTCAAGCTCCAATGATTTGCAGGTACAAAATATTCAGTAGTTATAAAAATAGAGAATGACAAATGAATGAATGAAAAAAGACAGGAAAGGGAAAAAGAGAAATAAATAAAAAATGAGGCAGTCAATTGTGCAAGAAAGAGATCACTTAGCAGCAGATATCAAACATGTGGCGTTTATATGGGATAGTGCCAGTGGAACCGCATTGGAGTGTTTTCATAGTCATACTGTATAAACTAACACAAAGTAATAAATGGTGCCTGTGTGATGGTCTATGTCACGAAGACTGACAGGGAAAGGCAGTAGGCTGGAAGGCACAGTGCTTATTGGTGGAAACTGCTCCATAGTCTGGTCGTATAGGTAAAGCAAAAAGCAAAGTTCTTTGTTTACCCAGGGTGAATGGACTAAGCTCGAGATGCTTATTTACAGCCAGACCCTGCATATTTCATAGAACATTTCATGGTAGGGGTTCAATGCCTTGCTCAAGGGCACTTCAGCGGTGGTAATTTTAACGTGCCGGTCCGGGATTCGAACTGGGGACCTTCCGGTATCAAGACCGCTAGTGGCTGTGGTGGTGAGTGTCCTTGATGATCCTCTCAGTCTTGGCTGTACACTGCTTCTCACATACATCCTGTAGGGAGGGAAGCTCAATGCGCTGGGGTGTCTGCACTCTGCACCACCCTCCAGGGCACTTTGCAGTCGATGCCGGTGCAGCCAGTTCCCGTTCCGGGGGCTGGTGCAGCTTTGGTCAGGATGCTCTTGATAGTGCTGTTGTAGAACGTTCTGAGGATGCAGGGGCTCGCGCTGAAGATCTTCAGCCGTCTGAGAGGCTGCAGTGTTAACTGGCTGTTACCTCCTCCCACCTCCTACGGTTGGCTCGCTTCAATGTCGTTATTCTCGTCATTTAAGTGAATGTTGAAAATATATATTTGTCCTGCTTGTTTATTTTGCAGTTTAACTTTTGCTTAGCTGCTCCATTTAGTGTCCGGGACTGGCAGTGGTCCATTTTGCACGTTGTCAAGCTCATGATTCTTGACCTTACCTGTGACCTCTCTCCAGTTCACAAACAACAATAGTGCCCTCAATTTAACAGTTTCAATTTGTAATTTGTAGCCCACACAAGCTTCTTTTTAGTAATAGATTTAACAATGTTAGGGTTGCTGCCAGCTTTAATTGTTGTTTGTTTGTTTGTTTGTTTGTTTGTGATTGATTGATTGATTGATTGATTGATTGATTGATTGATTGATTGATTGATTGATTGATTGATTGAATAGTTTATTAGACAGAATGTATAAACAGCAACAGATACAAACACTCAGTCCAAATGGGATTGCACCAAAAAAGTACTTGTGGTCTTGTTTCCATTTAGGCCCTATGCAGTGATGCAAATTTCATTTCAATTCATAGAAATCTTCATCTTGTTGAACAATAACAACAAGATTTAATATGATCATAGTAAAAACAACAAAAAGGTCCCACAGTAAAAATAAAAACACTGTATCCACAATGGGATACAGGATAATTTCCACTCCCATGGGACTGCTGAAAGGAGGATTTTCAGGACTGATTTAAAAGATGAAAGTGACCCCCTCCCTCATTCTTTTGAGGGAAGGGAAGGTGTTTGGGAAGTGTGGAATACGTTTTAATTTTCTCTTGTTTCTCTGGTTTCTTACAGGCATTACCCCAAAATGTCCTTCACCATAGTGAACGAAACCCCAGAGAACCTACGACTTAAACAGCAGACCATGCTCAATAGCCAGGTTAGACACACACACGCACGCGCACGCACGCCACAGGAATGCCTGATCTTGTCACTTTCTCTCCGCTATCATCCTCACTATGCTTTTTCGGTCGTCTTTTATCTCGCCACCTATTTCTCAGTGTTAAAGATCATACTGGTGATCTGACATGTTTAGTCCGTTGAACTCAACTCATACTTCAGTTCTACAAGATCACAACGCTTCGTGATGCCCATGCGATGTATTGTGAGCTTGCAGGTTGACTCTCATCTCAACCGTATCAATGACAAACTGATCTGCTCTAGGGTGGTTTAATTGATACAGATGATTATTATAACAAGGCCCACACAGACAGACACACAGCATTTAAAATAAATAGAATTACTTACTACCTTTAAAAAGTTTATTTCCTTCCCAAACCACATTCTGTGCAGGACAGCTCTTGGCTATGATCAGCTTCATTCTGTCCTGATCCATGGAGGACACCAGTCTATTCTTGACCAAGGCCAGCTTTGAATACGAGTGTTCCCCACTTTCATTGGTTACCAGTAAAGTTAGAAATAGCCTGAGAGTAAAGTCAATATTTGAGAAAATAATCTGCTGTTTTCTTACAATTGCAAAAGTGCCCATGTGTGTACTTTATATCAGCCAAGAATACATTCCTCAAGTTGGTCAATTTCATTCAAAATGTTCCATATCACTGTTTATATTTCTTTCTTATTTTAACCATTTGTCGAATTACCCTGGCAGCATGGGGGTTGTCTTGATCATTTGCTAGTCACAGTTCTCCTTCAGCCTCTGCAGCCTTTTATTTATAAGTTTTTAAGCTCTCTTTTTTTCTTCTTCTCCTGTTTATTAAGATAGGATTTTGGATAGACAGGAAACTGAGGGCAGAGAGGTAGAAATGGCTTAGGGTTGACGACAGAGTACAGCATCTTGCAATGGGTCTCGTCCACAACATTCGTTACACCACCAAGATACCCATGTACCTGTCTAAATACTTCCTTAATGTCAACAAAGTCCACTCCCACAACACCATAGTCGGGTAGACGAGCTGTACGGGTGAGAAATTTGGTATATAGTCTTTTTTATTGGCCTAAAACATTATCTATATACATACCTTCACGAATCCACTTCCTGACCAGCTGTCACTATTGGGCAATTTCTTTTATAGGGGTTTCTTTCGACCCTACCATTATAATCCTAGGGCAGGAAAAAAAGGGTAAAATGACAAACATTTTTTATGCTTTAAGTAGTATGTAACATGTCAAATTAGGGGTTTTTCATGATTCTGAATCCATTCCAAGCATTCGTTTTGCACAAAATACACATTGGGCTAAAAACAGCCATAGCCACTTGCCCAAATGTGCTGACCTCATCACATTTGTGATGATTCCTATGACTGTTTTTAGACCAACTAGTGTATTTTGTGCAAAACTAATGCTTGGTATGGATTCAGAATCATGGAAACCCTCTAGTTTGACATGTTACATGCTACTTAAAGCATATTATTTGTTTCCTTTTTTCCCTGACATACTGTATAGGATTATAATGGTAGGGTCACAAGAAACCCCTATAAAAGGTTTTGCCCAATAGCGACAGCCGGTCAGCAAGTGGATTCATGAAGGTACGTATATAGACAATATTTTACGCCAATAAAAAAGACTATATACCAAATTTCCCACTTTAAACAAAAGAAGCCTGTTGGCTGCCAGCTACCAGAGGGAGTTCAACAAACCATGTACAACCCAGTTTTGTCACAAACAAGGCTCTAAATTAATTTCGCTCCTCTATGATTTCCTGCCTTTGGCTATATAGAAGTGTATATTTGTACTTGTACTTGTAACAAGTGTAAACAGTGTACGCTTTTATGCGGTCATCCACTCACAGTTAACAGTTTTGTATTGAGTTGTGTTTGAAATGTACTGTAATTCTGCAAACTGTTAATAAATATTTAAATAAAAAAAGGGGCATGATGCAACACAGGTCTGATACAGTATGTGCACAATAGTAGCAAAATCAGTGCCCTAAGATTACTCTGGTCACTGCACAAGTACAAATTTAACTGAGCAACTTTGACAAGGAGTATCTGTACTTTTACTCAAGTACTGGGGTTGAGTATTTTGTACACCACTGTGGCTTGTATAAATCCTTGCCAATCAAGAGCCCTTGTGGCTTCTAGTCAGTGCAGGCACCTAGGCTTCAGACAATGTTGTAAAGCGGCGCTGCACGCATCTGTTTAGCGTTAGCATAAAGGTCAGTGAACCCAATGATGGTAATGTCACGAAGACCCTCTCTCATCTCCTTGTGCAACTTTACACAAGATGCCAAACGTACGATGCTGCTTCTACGCAATTCAGCCTGAAAACTACATTGATCCAAAAAGTAACAATGTTACTACGGCAACTGAAAACATTTCTAAATATTTTAACGAGTCGTGGATGTAAGACATAGTTTAAAATCCCCAGCTAAACACAAATCACTGAGGGAGAGTCGTGCCTTCAATGGTTTTGTAACAGATTAAAATGAACACAGTCCAGTGAAGCTTCAATATGTGAAGTTCAGATGTATCAAGTTGCACTGTGTAAGAAGTTTGACTTCTTTGATGATGAGTGCTGATACAAGTAGACTATAAGACTTTTCTCCCTTTCTCCCTTTCCTTTCCCTTCATCCCTGCTAAGCTGCGTTCATTGTGTATAACCATAAAAGTCAAGGCGAGCAAGCCTGCTCACTGAGACAGCATATTCCTCATAGCAAGTACATGACTCACCCCGTGTGCGTGTGTATGTGTGTGTGACTGTGTGACTGTGTGTATGCGTGCGTGCGTGCGTGCGTGTGTTGAATTGTGTGTGTGTGCGTGCACGTGCGTCCGTGCGTGGGTGACGTGCGTCCGTGCGTGTGTGTGTGTGCGTGCGTGTGTGAGGGCAGCCACAGGGGTCTGTTTTCTATGAAATAAACATTTTGGGTTATGTTTCTACAAACGTAACTGTGGGTTAGAAAGAAAAACGTGTCTACTGTTGATGTATCATACAGGAGCCAACTGTTTAAACATGATGGGAGGTCATGTAGGATGTTTACCCACAGACTGCACCCTCAGAACATTATGCCTTTCACCTGAAAATGTCTGCCCTTGTCATCATTTATAGACTATTAGTAAAGATGAACACTAACTACTTGAAGCCCAGCATCCATATTGTAGGTGGAATTCTAGCCAAAACATCTATCTAGTATCAACAAGTACATCATCTATACACGTATAAGTAAAAAGGCAGTCCAAGTACAGTTGCACTTGCTACTCAGGTCTGTGAGGTAACATGTCAATGGTTCGACCTCCCATTAGTTTGACCATTACTAACCCTATCTCTAATCCTAACCTAAACATAACCGCAAGCATGGAAGCAGCTCATGTTCGCCAACCTTAATGCATGTTCGCCAACCTTAATGCATGTTCGCCAACCATAACGCATGTTCGCCAACCTTAATGCATGTTCGCCAACCTTAATGCATGTTCGGACTAACGGGACTTCGGATCTATGGGCAGTCCCCAGTCTGTTTTACTATAAGAATAGAGGTTAAACAAGAGTTTGGCACTGTCACTTGACAGAATGCAGACTCACATACGCCTTGTCAGAAACCTTAACGTGTGCTCCTTTCGATGCTGTGTCTCAATAAGGATCGAGACAAACTGTACATTTGGTTGGATGGTTGTTCCTTTTATTCCTGACTGTGACCCATATACAGTGCTTCTATCTCTACGGACAGAACTGAAACTAGTTCACTACACAGTTGTACAGATTTACTATTTACATATTGACGTACAAATTTTCAGAGAGGGTGTAATACAATTAGATCTTTATGGTTGTTTAGGAAATTATGGTACGATGTACGATTAAAGTCTTTAATTTTACCACAATTGGATTTAATTATTTTGATAGGATTCATCTGAATTTGAATACCATTCTTTTTTTTAACGCTAGAACGTAACTTTTGTCAAACCATCACTAAACCCAGGTATATTTTTACCCAATGTAATATATTCCACAATATATTGAAGTACAAAATTGGTGAAAAATCTCTGCCCTCACTTTTAGCTTCAATATGTACAAATCATCGCTATGGGGTGATCAGCCAATCACAAGCCAGTGTTTGTGTTCACACAAACCCGGAAATACTAATGTATGTTTCTGTGTGTGTGACTGTGTGTGCACCAGGCGCTGTACAAGGAGGATTTTGAGAAGAACAAGGGGAAAGCGTTCCACTTCGTGGCCGACACTCCAGAGATGCAAAGAGTGAAGAAAACACAGGATCAGATAAGCAATGTGAGTGTGGTGCATGTCTAATACAGCCTCGTACAGTAACAGTATGCACACTGTCAAATCCAGAATGTAGTACTAGTTGTACACTTCCTGAGTTAAATTACTAGTATCTAGAGCTGGAAAAGTATGCACAGTATATTCTGCCAGAATGTAAAAGGCCCCAGTGAAATCCATAGAACCCCAATGTTAGTGAAACACAAGTGACGCCATACATACCATGCAGTACATTTACCATTTCTGTAGGTGAAAAACGTTATGTAAATGTTTAATGACAATGGAGCAAGATATATATTGATATATCATGGCCATAGACTATACAAAATCAAAATCCAAGCTGAAACCCCCATATAACCATTGAGGGTTTTTTTTTTTACCTTACCTACCTAACTAAGCAGATTAAAATTATATATACAGTAAAACAAACAAAAATGACACCTGTTTGTCCCTTAAGGACATGCACAAATGACTAAATATGTAGTCAACTGCAACTGCAGTGAACGGTTCTATCATCTTTATCTTTATATACAAGTACAAACGAAGCCAGTCATTTCACTGCATGAACATGCAGATACAAATTATTCTTCCCAAACATTTCTGGCCGACATTTTTTTTTGAGAGTTTTTGGAGTAATGCCGATCAGCAGAGCACAAGAGGCTGGGAGTTTCAGTCAGGAGAAGGGGTCCCAGTTGCGGGGTTGTGGCGGTCACTCTAGGCGGGAGCCAGCCATGGATGTCAGCATACAATCCTTCAGAGACACTCAGAGGCAACATTTCAGACATTTCTCCAAGTCCACCAAGCCGAGGCTGCCCTATATGGTCAAAGTCTCTCAGCTGTGGACTCAGAGGGAACGTCCGCTCTCTGATTCCAACACGCACGCACGCACGCACATTTCTCTATGGGAGCAGTAGCAGAAAGGAATGATGTGTGATAAGTGGTCTCAAAGGGACTCAAATGTTTCATTACTATGCTAGGCTAGTTTGTTTTCTTTCATGTCATACCTTCTATCATTCTTTCTTTCTATCTATCTATCTTCCTTTATCTCTATCTTTGTGTTGGATTCTTTTTTTCTTTCTGTCTTTCTTTTTATTTATTTCTTCTCTGTTTACATTTACTTGCTTTTCTCTTATCTGCAGCATGCATCTTGTGCTAGAGTTGTTTTCTTTCTGTTTCCTGTCTCCATCTGTCCAACTGGATGAGTGCTTTTCTTGTTTCTCCAGTGGTCCTGTGAGGACACTAGGTCAGAAGAGGCCAGTGACCCCCTTCTCTTCCTGGCTGAAGGTCCAGTTTCTCTCTCCCCTAAACGTCACGGCTGAGTTCCATTCGTTCTAGGACGGGTATACGATTCTAGACTATGTCCTTTTCCGTGACTCCATTTTAAGACTATTGTTCCAAAATGGTTTGTCCAGCATGAACTTGAATGTAGTTCAAAGCATGCATGGCATGTTTATGAATGCGACAGTAGATCCCTTGCTATCCAATGACTCAATTGCAACCGGATGGCAAAGTTTATTTACTCTATAAAATAAAATAAAACCCCTGGGCAGCTGAGCTGTCTCCTCATTATAACACCATAATCCCAAACACCTAAAATGGTAGGCTTCTTCTCACAGCCTGTCCAGAGAGAGAGAGAGAGAGAGAGAGAGAGAGAGAGAGAGAGAGAGAGAGAGAGAGAGAGAAAGAGACAGAACTGAGACTGGATCAGTGTGGACCCCTGGGGACCAGAAGCCGTTACGTACAGAGTTACGTGGCAGTATGTT